>JANHFL010010344.1:0-21855 GCA_032468155.1 Oxyrhabdium leporinum | reverse complement strand
TTGGCGAAAGTGAGGGCATCTGGGCGGTGGTGGGTGGGGAAAACTCTTGTGCCCACAAAGAGAAGAAGGGAAGAAGCTGCTTCACTTCCCTGCAAAGAAGGCAGGTAAACATGGCGGGGCCGCATGCAGAAGGGAGTAGAGAAGGAAGAAGACAGCGCGGAAGGCAGGGAGGGAAGCTCCGGGGACCCTGGGGGGAGCAGCTAGCTAGGCTGCCCGGGGATGCAGCGCTGGGTGTGAAGCAAAGTGAAGCACGCGGCGACAGCAGCAGGCAAGCTCCGGGGACCATGGGGGGGCAGCTAGCTAGGCCGCCCGGGGATGCAGCGCTAGGTGCGAAGCGAAGCAAGAAGCAGCACGCAAGCTCCAAGGACTGTGGGGGGGGCAGCTAGCTAGGCCATGCGGGGACGCAGTGCCAGGTGGGAAGCGAAGCAAGCAGCGGCAGGCAAGCTCCAGGGACCGTGGGGGGGGGTGCAGCTAGCTGGGCCGCGCGGGGACGCAGCTCCCGTGGGAAGTGAAGCAAGCAGCAGCAGCGGCTTACTTACCCAGTCAGGCAGTCAGATCAGGAGCAGTTGGGGCACAGGCACGTCCTCTTGGGAAGACAGGCAAGACACTGCGGTGACTAATTGCTTGGGAAATTTATATAGGCTGCTAAGCCTATGTTGGGGTGGGGAGGCGAGATGAAGAGTGATTGGACGGGCAGGGGCGAGCAGCGAGTGGGCAGGTGGGGTGAGCAGGGGACAAGGCGAGCAGTGAGTGTGCGGGCAGGGGCGGGGCCAGTCAGAGGTGATATTTGCTGGTTCTCCGAACCAATCAAAATTTTCCCTACCGGTTCGCTTAAACCGGTACGAACCGGCTAGATTTCACCTCTGGATACAATGCTGGCTGAAAATCATACTCCAAAAATGTCTATCAGTGGTTCATAATCAAATTGGAGGGAGATTAAACTTGATGCCACAAAGACCACATTAGTGGTTAAGGCAGGGGTGGGCTGCTGCATGGTCGCAGAGGTTCGGGCGAACCTCTAGCTGTGACCACTGGCTGGGCCCCCCCCTTGTGCTAAGCTATCCCTAAATAACTCACTTTCCCCCCACCCACATTGCCCAGATGAGTTCCACGCCGCCCCTGCTGTACTCACCAGAGCTGCCTTATTCCAACAGCTGCGTCTCTGAAGCTGCCTTTCAGCCCCAAAGTGGTGCGTGCAAGCGAAGCGCGCGACCAGTGAACCTCTTGTCAAAATAAGTGCAGCCCAACTCTGGGTTAAGGCACCAGGCTAGAAAACAGGAGACCATGAATTCAAGTCCTACCTTAGCCATAAAAGCCAGGTGAGTGACTTTGGACCAGTCACTCTCTGCCAGGCCAACACACCTCACAGGATAATTGTAGGGAAAACAGGAGGAGGAAGGTGTAGAAAGTGTATTGGATATGTTCACTACCTTGAGTTATTTGTAAAAATAATAAAGGTGGGGTTTAAATAAATAAACAAAGAAATTAAAAAAATATTAATGGCTTGGAAGAAAAAGAGAGAATGTTTTTATCTTTGCAGCAATGCTTTTGGGATCCACAGAGGTCCACTAGGGGTGATAAATGGGCTTTATTATTTGCCATGCCACTATGGCAGCCTCTTGTGAGGAGGCAAGGCTTCAGTCATTCTTTTTTTAGGAATTCACTCACCATATATTGTCAAAATTCCAGCTGTTCTCTCAATTATAAAACATTGCCTATTTCTGCACTTATATTTAATCTACTGTTAAAAATTAGCTATTTAAATACCTTTAATTATGTTTATGTTAATCTCAGAAGCTACAAACTACAGTATCTTGTGGTCTTACTATAATTTTATTAAGCAGGTTTCTGAAAATGGTGAATAAGCAAAATAAACAATGACAATACAAGAAGAACTATGAAAGACTAAGCTGAAGACTCGTTTACTTCAGCAGTTTTTTCCCCATGGTGGCCACAGACAGGATGCTCACAGACAGGATAAGTGAGTAAATTATCCTGCCTACTCATGTTCTTCAGTAACTGGCATTTACTTCTGCTAGAGGAAGAAATTTATAACCCAGAAATTATCTCAATACTTTTAAAATAACAAGTTGGTGGCCATAATTATATTTTGTGGTAAGAAATTCTACCATTTAACTTTACATTGTATAATAGTTGTCTATTTTGATTCCCCACGTTTCAGCTCAATTGGATGGTGCTGGACTGTAGTACTTAGTCAAATCAGCAAATTTATCTGTCCATTTCTTCCACCTGCATAATAATCTCTTCTTACTTCCTTTTCACCAAACTAAAATGGAAGCACTGGTATCTTTTCCTCATCCTTTCTTCAGCCTATGCATCTAACTAATTACTTTGGCTAATGTTTTTTGCATGTTACTCAATTATGCAATATCTTTTTATTATGCAAGATCCCACACATTTTCATACAGCCAGAGAAGTCTTGTGTCCGAGAATGTGCCATAAAGTTATCTGAATAATGTTCGGCAAAATATTGAAACTTCAGAAATCTCTATATACCTACTATAGTATATTCATCAGTACTAAATAGTTTATATCATTATATGATTCTTACTTAATATAAACTGATTTCCACTGAATCCTAATTCTGGAGGTTCTTAGTCATTTCATAACAGTAGAGTTTCAAAATCTCTTCTTGTTCTCTGGCATATGTTTACTGGCTCTGCCATGATTTTTCATACTTAATTTCACATCAGAACAATTAAGATTATTTTTAGCTGCAGATGGAATGGATAAAATCAACTTTCTAAAGCATTTGCTTACTTAAAGAAGTGAGGTTACAATAAAATAGTGAAAATATATTTATAATCATGAAAATTATGACCTAATGGATTTTCCATTTAATACTATTATTTTATGTAAACCAGTTTAGACTCAATTATTTAAATCCAGTTAAGTCAATTGATGAATGGCATTGTAAACTAAGGGGGTTACCAATAATAGCTGTTGTTCCATCATCACTATATTCATGAGAAAGTTGGAATTTATTATGCAGGTGCATAATTTCTCTTAAATGAAGTGTGTATATTTCCTAAGTGAAAACATGAGAATGTTTGAAGAAAATAAAAGTTACAGATTGTTACTTGATATAATTAACATTTACTTTATATCAAATGTTAAGTCAGAAATGTTATGATAGTAAATTCTATTTTAAAAAGGACCTTTTGTTACAATTGTCTTATATGGCCATGATGAGAAAAATAACAGTACTGTATGGTAGGAAATTATATAAAACTGGTCTGTTTTCAAAGCTTTTTTTTTCTAACTGCTTATTCATCATTTTGCATATGTTTGTATGTGGGTGGCAGAATGTCTAATATTACCATTTTCAGACACACAGATTTATAAAATGTCTGGGGTCTTTAGTTTCTAACGCTGCTTTTTAAGGAGTTTTGTTCACTTGTCCCTAACCATGATATGAATGTGCCAGGAAAATCAACATGGTACAGTTGCCACAATCTTGCATTGCATTAAAAATCCATAGATGCTCATTGGAAGGCTTGGGCCAGTGACTCTCACCCCAACTCACCTCACAAAGGTTGTTGTGTATGTGTGGGGAGTTGGAGAGATAGGATCTAAATCTACCTAAATAAAAAGCTTTCATCCATCCACTACATCTCAGGCATTTCAAGTCAAATAATTGTGCTGGTTTCCCTCTACTTGTAACACAATATTTCCTATGACTATGTTAATCCCTTCATTGGCTACCTGTTTGCTAATGCTCTGATCTGCCCACCTCCTATTGGTCACTTTAGGCTTATTTGGGCGTACTGCTTACTTTTGGTCACAAAGCACTGTCCTCCATGATCATTTTAGCTTGAAATACCTGCTACGCTCATAAGAAAACAAAATTCGTATGGATTTAAAGTAAGTAAGATTACTGCAACGAGCAAGCAATTAAGCTATATAATCTTGGAAAGTAGCTATGCGTGCCTTGGCCCTTGTCTCTCTGCAGGACCTTAAAGCAGGACCTCCCTATTGCCTTTGATCTATTTTTTTTATCAAGTCTTGGTTTAGGGGGAGCATACTAACTACTTATTTGATACCACAAAAATGTCTATCTGTTCTTGTTTTACAATTTGTTGGAAACATCCAAATTTCATTTCCAGACTGAGCCCAGCCCAAGTACATGGACCAGCCAGCCGAAGAAATCAACTCCACAGAATGGCTAAAACAATCCTTTTTTTATTGAAACTGGCTGAAATAAAAGATTCTTGCAAGTCTAATTTATCCTATATCTCCTTATACTTCAGTGAATGAGGAAGATCTATCTGGCTGCTTACAAATGCTATCTGTCTGTGGGAGGACTTAAAATGTTTTTCACCCTTGTAGCAGATCTTGCATATCTTCACCAAGGTCATCTTCCTTACTCTTTACAGAGAATTCCTTTACAAGGCTGGGACAGTCAACTTTTGCAGAGACATCTGTCTGGACACTGTCCTAATACTCCTTTCCCATATGCTTGTCAGGTCTGTCCTTTAGACCAGCAGCCCCCAACCTTTTGGGCACCAGGGACCGGTTCTGTGGAGACAGGTTTTTCCACGGTCCAGAGAGGGAGTGATTTCACATGCTACCTGTATCCCGTGGATGGAGCTTTGCTTGTTTGCATGGCCCGGTTTCTCACCTGATGCCAGTCCATGGACTGGGGGTTGGGAACTCTTGCTTTAAACACAAGGGTGTACCTGTTTTTGAAACACAGATTTAATATTCCACTAAACAATTATTGGATGCATCTTCATAAATTGCCCAACTGATGTACCAGAGGATGCAGGAGGAGCACAAGTTAAAGTCAGAGGAACTACCCAAATATTCGTGCCACATACTTTCCTTTCTCTGCACTTACAGTCTGTCAGCTGGCTTATCCTTGGTCATAGGTTTCACATCTTTTCAGAAGCACTAGACACACATTAGCCCAATTGATAGGTCACAGCACACAGGAGGGATTTCAGGGAATATCATGAGTGCTCCCTCCTTTTTTACCCCATTCCACCCCTTTCTGGCAACTTATTAGGCAAGTCAGGAGTAACTAAGCTGCTATTCTAACTATCTGCCTATCACCCAACCCACTTTCTACATTTGGGATAGTGACTGATAGTTATTTTTCCACAAGTTGGAAGGGTAATAAAAGTTGGAAGGGTAATAAAGCCAGGGAATCCACCAATCTTTTTTCTTTATTTGGCCTACAATGGGTATGTAAGGTTAGCATATTTTGATAACTTATTACAGTAGCAGAACATGAATCAGCAATGGGGGAAGCACAATTTATATCATCATAAATTTTTGCTCACTGAAGGACAGGTAAATAGCACTTTTAATGCAGCAGTGAGAAAGAGCTCTAAGAAAACATTGGAACATATTATACAGTAGTGGCTTTGCTCAAAATAAGAGCAAATTACCTTGGACATAATGAAATTTACTTTAAGTTCAAATTTTGCATTTTTAAAATGTACTTTTTCTCATAGCATATATTGTTACTTCTACATTACAATGCTTTTAGCATAACTGAGACATTACAATTAGCCAGAAATGAGTTGCAATGAAGGCACCACGCAACACATAAATCGAGTTTTGTAAATAGCTAGTGGGGTAACAGAAACAATGAACTTCAGTGGACTGACAATGGTGTCATCTAATGGTGTGAAAAAAATGAAGGAACAAAATGTACAATTTCTAAGAACAATCTATGAATCACTAAAAATTGCAGAACAGCAAATCTGTGCACAATTGCTTATGAGTAATCCCCAGTAAAGTCTGTCTGATTTATTTCTAAGTAACCATACACAGAACTGAATTTATGAACTCCACGGATATATTTATGAATTCATTAGATGAGTGTTTATATACTGTATCTAATGAGCATAGAACTCTGGACATGTTATTGCTGGCGCTCAAGCTAGAAGTTCTGAGCATTGCTGATATTACAGATAGAATAGCACATTGCACAACAAGATCCAGAGACACTCTGAACAAATGGGGCTATCCGGTTGCTTATGCTCTTTGCGATTGTGGTGACATGTAGACAACAATACATATATACATATATATATATATATATATATACATACCTGCCCTTTGTGCCTGATCAGTGTACACTTGAGGGCCTCATGGCAGCCTTAAGTATGCCTTATTTTAACTGTGATGCTTCTGACACGAATAAACAAACAAGCTTAGAGTATTGCATAAACCTACCATTGTGGCTTGTAACCTATGAGTCCTAATTTAACCTGGTATATGAGTAGAACCACTTGTTTATATGTTTGGGATCCAGACCTGAAACATCTTACTGAGGCAAAATACAATATGGCATACCTCTCCATCTATTTACAGAAGCAAACAGGACTGATAATCAAATCTTAGATAGTTTTCAGCTTTCAAGCACAATTGGGAACGGGATTGCCTAAGACAGTGAGGTCATGAGATGTCAACTTCCTGGGGCATGGGAAGCAGTCCCGGAGCCCCATGCTTCAGGATGCAGAGTCAAAAGGACACAAATGGGGGAGGGAAATAATTCGGTGGTTGGAGAGTTGGAGGCAATCCCTTACTTTACTGAGGCTTAGGACTGGGAGGACCAAGCCTGGTATAGCTTCAATTGGGGTGGGTACTCATCTGACAAGCCATAAATCTTAGTTAATGGCTACAATAGGAAATGCTGAGATTGCTGTGTTTAATGTGTAGATATTCCAGCCATTAAAAATTGTGTGTGTAATAGAATTCTTTTCTCAGAGTACACACAGAAATATTTTGTATTATGCAAATATATTCAAAATGTAATTATTAAATTACTTGCTTTCAGATGATTTGGTCAAGGAAAATGTATTTTATCATCTTTACCAGCTTTGTCTCTTGAAATAAAACCTTGGATTAACCTAGTTAAACACTGAAGTTTGGAAAGAAAAATATTTTATATTCATAAATATTTTCTTGTCCCTAAGCATCTGGCAAGGGAAGCAAGAACATACTCAACATGCTTTATCAAACCTATCACATACCGACTTCAAAGAAAAATATACATAACATTTTCTTCAGGAATCATTTTGCATTTCTGGTTCTATTATAAAATGTTGCCCTACGCCTAACTGTATTGTACAGTTGTACTCGTCTACTGGAAGTAACTTTGATACTACTAAGGGTCTTTTAATTTTCATATGTAGAAATAAACATCCCCTGATAAGTACTGTTATATGCTGATTTGGCAATTTGGTTATATAGCAAAGCTTATAAATACTAAGAATAAAATACATAAAACACATTAAAATAAAATTTTCTACTTATAACTTGCATGTGTTAGAATGTTCTACAATGAATTGATATAAATTATTGAAAGAAACACTGCTCTATGACTAATTTGATGATTCTAAGAAAACTATGACACAATTATCTCCATATCAGGAGTAACAGAAACATCCTAAAAAATTCATATGGGAAACAATCCTCTGCATCTACAGTCTGTGATAATTGCCAAACAAAAAGAAAAATTCTTCTTTTAAACACTAACTCCACAACTGAATAAAATTTGACCAGGTTTTATATTTTAGAACTAGATCTTGATTTTTTACTAGTTAGTAGTCTTGTCAGCATTTACTGCACTAGCTTTAAGTGCAGCATTTGTACTGTTTCCTTTTTCTAATGTTATTTCTGTTTGCAGCTGCCATGTCTGATTTACCATTACAGTAACCTGGTTTAGGGCTTGCACCAGCCAATTTAGTCTGATTCATCCGAACTGGCTGACAACTTTTTCCTACAGAATTGCCAGGAGTTGAGAGATTCTTTTCAAGGGTTTGTTTTTCCTCCTACCTTCATTGGTTAGGATAGGCTTATTAGCATGCTGTGTGAATACAGTTACTGTCTGCATCTGCACAACGCGTTAAATATGATCATTTTAATTTGGATTTACTGAATTGACCACTTTTCTCAGTTCACACAATAAGCTGAACCTAATGGTTGGATTCTCACGGAAACCTTACAAGATCAAAATTAATCACAACCATTTGTGTAATTACTGATGGGTGAGAGACTACTCCCAGTGCAATCAATGGCAAAAATAAAAAAAGCAAATTTTCTTCTATTCATAATAGGAGTGTATAATAAGGAAAAGGCCTGCTTCCTCTACAGACCCATCCTCCACAAAATTATTGCAAGAATTACTTGTTCCATAATTTAGATAGCACATCTGCTTTTCAAAAGATGATGAATGACATAGTCAGGTGGATTAATGCATCTCCATAAAAAGAAGTGCAACACTACTGGGAATAAAATGACATATACAGAGTTTTGGCAGTGTGAGCTACAGTTTTTTTTTAATTATACTGCCTTCCCAAACTAATTCTATTGCCTAGATTCTATGTAAAAATACTGAAACCTGCCAATCAGGTTTGGTAACAGTCCTAAAACTTGAAAACTGTTTTCTTCTGAAAAGGACTGAAATCAGCTCTACTTCTTTATAAAATAAAGCCCTTATTCCCCTTGTCAGCTCCATTAGCAGGATCATGCTAGTTTCCTGCTGTCATCATACATTCATAAATTTCCAAAGCAAGAGTCCCAACTAAATATTATCCTTCTGGCAGAATTGTAACTAGACACAATAATGTAATCATTTTCAATTCATTAAAGTCATCACACAAAATATCATAGCTAAAAGCCTGTGTGATGCAGTCTCCTCATCTCTTCCACCATAGTAACCACTGACGGAAATTGTATGAGGCACAAATATGGATTTTCCCCTCCTCAGTTTTTTTCTTCTTCCAGTACTTTAGAATATTTTTACTAAAAAGAAAACTGCATATTATGAAATATTCCTGAAGAAACTAAAAGGAACACTCAAGTTGCTTTTATTTTAGCAATGCAGAACTATACATTTTAAAGAACCATTTTTTGAAATGGAAATCATAACTTTTCTGATTTATGAATTTCCAGATATACCAAACCACTTACAGAAGATCGGAGATTATATTTTACATAAAGATTTGTCAGCATAAAACAACAAATTTGGTGAGAAAAGGCACTTGCTTTGCCTCCAAAGTAATTCATCTAAATCTTTCTAATCTACATTTGCCAAATCAAACATGTCAAAAAATAACTGCACGCTTCTAAAGAAAAATATTTTTAAAAAGCTGACAGTATGCATTCATGGTAAGGTAGGCAAACAGTGAATGGTTCCAGAGACAAAGTTATAATACTGTACATGAGAAATTCCCTTTTCTACCAGATTATGCTGCTTTCTACAAAGATATGTGTTACGATTTCCAAAGAGACTTTTATTCTTACACTAAGCTCATGAAAATATGCGAACCTTAAAGTATTGTTACAAATATAGGACCAATATTGTAAGATTATCTGTGCAAGTTCATTTTTCTCAATACAAATCTGACAGAGCTCTCAACAATGAAACATGTAAAATGCAGCATAACAGCAAAAAGGACTACTCTGAAATCTTGACTTGGGAAGCTGTCATACATCTCTAATTAGTGGACCAGAAAAATGTTGTGCGCATAGTAGAATTGGAATCAGTAAGGCATTTGACAAAGTAGACCACAACCATCTTGGTAAGATAAAAAAATATGGGATAGACAACATCACCACCAGATGGATTCAAAATTGGCCGACAAATCACATTTAATGTGTAGTTCTCAATGGAACTACATCTACATGGAGAGAAGTATGTAATGGGGTACCCCAAGGCTCTATCTTAGGTCCAGTATATCTTCATAATCTATGCAGATGAGGGCATAGAAGGGGAACTCATCAAATTTGCAGATGATACCAAGCTAGGAGAAAAAGCCAATACTGTAGAAGCTAGGCTCAAGATCCAGAAGTATTTAAACAGACTTGAAAACTAGGCCCTTTACAATAAAATTCAATTCAGTGGTAAGAAAAGTAAAGTTTTACACTTAGGCAAGAAAAACCAACTGTACGGGTATAGAATATGTGGCACCTGGCTTGAGAACAGTAACAGTGAGAAGAATTTAGGAGACCTAGTAGATAACCACTTAAGTATAAGCCAGCAGTGTGCTGCAGTTGCCAAAAAAGCCAATAGAGACCTAGGTTGCATCAACAGAGGAATATTATCAAGATTGCATGAAGTATTAGTACTGCTATATACTGCTATATTCCAAGTATACCATACTTGGAATACTTCATCCAGTTTTGGTCACCATGATATAAAAAAGATACTAAGACTCTAGAAAAAGTGCAGAGAAAAGCAACAAAAATGATTGGGCTAGTGAAGAGAAGGACTGGGGTGACATAAGAGTTCTTCCAATATTTGAGGGGCTGTCACAAAGAAGAGGGGGTCAACCTATTCTCTAAAGCAGCTGACAAGAAGTAACTATGGAAACTTATCAAAGACAGATCCAACCTAGAACTCAGAAGAAATTCCCTGACAGAACAATCAGTGGAATGGGTTGCCTTCAGTTGTGGTAACACCATCAATAGTGAGATTGGACAGCCATTTATCTGGAATGGTATAGGATTTCCTACTTGAGCAGGAGGTTGGACTAGAAGACCTCCAAGGTCCTTTCCAATTCTGTTATTCTGTTAATCTCTACAATTGAGATGTTTGGGCCTTCCCATTCCCTCTTTCCATATGCCTTCCCGCTCAACTGAACAGGGGTTCTGAAGCCTACCCTTTACAATCATTTATTTCCATCAACCATTTCTGGAGCATTAGCTTACAAGTAAGCAATCTGGTGTTTTCCAGATGCCTAGAAGTCCTTTGCCACTGCTATGATTTCAAAGTTGTTCCTATGCTTATTGTCCTGTTTTTCTTGAATCCTTCCCCCCTCCTCCTGCATTAACACAAGATATGTAGATTCTGCTTGAATTATCTAATGATTAAGTAATAAATAAGGTATATAAAGTAAAACACCTCCTATTAGATTCCCAATATTCATTTGGTTTATGTTTTAATGTTACCTGTTTAATCAAGGGGTGGAATATAAAAAAGTTCAAATTTATTATTTAAAGCCTAACTAAAAATAACTGATCAAATAATTTAAAACTATTTTTAAAAGAGAGGAAACATAGCACCTTAAAATCTTTCAGGACCAAGATTGGCTCAACAACACAATGTTTCTAAGCATTAGTGCACTGATTATACAAACATATCACTGGAAAAAATTCTAAGCGCACTTATATTCTGTAAGTTGACATCAAACTGTTCATTTTAAAAGGCTGGTCAAAATCATTCTATGTTAGCAAACTTGATATTAATACTTCTCTCCAAATGACAAATAAACTCTCTTTTTTAGAAATATTTCAATGTTATCAAGTTAATATACATTGCAGCAGTATTTTTATTTTATTAAATTGTTTGTCCTGTATTTGTTATTTTTTTGCATAGTTCCTAAAGTATATTCTCAAACAGAGCCATAAATTAATGCCATTAAGTGTTGGCATATTAACATCTTAAACATTTCACTACTTATTAACTTTTAAGAAATAAATATGATATGGCCACAAAGTCCATTCTGCAGCACTTACTTAGCATCTTGTTCCTAGATCAGATTGCCATCTACCAAATTAAACTACTACCTAAAAAGGAAAACAGAACAAAGTTGTATAAACTGAGCCAAACTGCACTTGGTGATTTCACTAACCTAATGTAGCACTGGTTTAAACAGTATAATTCCATTTGGTATGTGAATGTTGAGAAGGAGAAAGGCTTTCAGATATATTGTACATTATAAGACATAAGTGAAGAACACAACCCCTCACCTGTAATTGATTTAGAATTAGGTCCCTCTGGTGCAATGGGAAGCATTCTGCACATGAATGGGAGGTAATTTAGGCACTGTATTATTTACATAGTGCCCCATTATTGAAAAATTAAACTGGAAAGTCTTTGATTTCTTCTTTAAAAAAAAGAAAAGGCTATAATACAAAATTTTAGAAGTACTTCAGAATCTTATAAAAGTGAGTTCCTTTTATGCTACTCCTAAGTATTTTTATTGTTCTTATGAGCTCCAGTAGATATCCAGGGTGACACAGCATTCTTTCATTGAAAAAAGAAAAATAAGTTTTCCATATATTCAGCTCAGAAGATAAATATTCTACTCAAAGTGATTTTCAATCTAAAGACAATTTTTGAATCAAATGTTTTCAAGAATTCTTTAGCGGAAAGGAACGATTTATGGCAGTTCTAATTATGAAAAACAATGGTTATAATAAGAAATACTGACAGCTCTTACTTATGAAATGAATTAATAATCTGTCTTATAAAAGTCAGGTTAATACGCCAATTCTAAAAGCACTCCCCCCCAAAAAAATTGTGAATGACAGAAGGTTAACTGTACCAAGTCAAAACAGTTAATACAAGAAATACTGCAGCACAAAATAGGTACTACTCAAAAGTACACAAAACTCTTTATTCTCCCAAAACAAAAATATACTTAATAGTCTGTCATGTGGATTTAACCAGATTATTGTGATGTTCACCATGTACTGTACAGCTGTTCTATGATTCATTGATACTAAGCACAAATCAAGCACAAATCTTCAGGTCAGTCATTAGAATAGCAATAAATCAAACCGTGTAACAAAGACATTACTAAATTGAAAATATCATTTAGTTTCTAGAAAACTAAAGCAAGATTTTTATTCTTTTGCATGTCCAAAAATTTGTTTTAAATGGGTGAATTCAAAGTTGAAATGGGTAGCTATTCTTATTTCTAAAAAAGCTTATCATCTCTATATTACACCACATCTTATACCATAAAACATCACCATATACTAAAGGATGCCACACATGTTATGTTTTGGGCTGTGTACTGTATATACAAACATGTTATCAGTAATGGTGACACATTCACTTCAGCTATATAAACTGCAAACCTTATTAGATCGCTGTTAATAATGCTACCATCACCCAACTGAAGCTGATCATCTGAGTAAAGGTAAAAAGATAAGGCCTTTTGGGATTCAGTAAGCCCCATGCTGAACAGCTGAACACAACATACAGCCTGTAAGTTACCCACATATGCTGCATGCTGTAGAGTAATTATAGGCACAATGTAGCCAGAAGTATTTTTTAATGCAGGCACAGTATAGTACATACAGCAATCATCTCCAACATCATATATTTGGACCAATGCCTGGAATTCCACAACAAGTAGGATTATTGCTATGAATTTAGACAGCTGAAGTCCACACAATCCAGAGAGTTCCTTGGCAGTGAATCAAATTATACAATTCTGAAGTACACTAAGGTCATCATGAGTCAATTTTTCAAGAACATTAAAAATCGCTCCTCTTAACCACTTCAAACAAAAACTCCATCAAATGTAGAATCCCATTTTCAACAATAGTCCATCAAATGCTCCCAGAAAACCACGAGTTATCCTACACTATTTAAAAGACAAAACATAGTCTTTCAAAGAATAAGGCAACATGCAACTTACACTTTACAGTTTTATGAGTTTTTAGACATCCAGATTTTAACAGAATAGCAGGGTTGAAAGAGATCTTGGAGGTCTTGCATATTTATAGTACGGACAATCTTCTTCAATACTCTATGGACCTCTAAATTAAAATATCAGATTCCCCAAACATTGTCTTTTTGCTAGTTTTTGCTGAACTTTCATTTGCTTCTAATATAATGAAAGCAAACAATCATACAACTAATGTATTGGACAAGGTAGCTTCCATTTTTGGAAAGGAAAGTAGCATTTCCTTAATATAAAGAGTAATATTTAATATTATCCCATTTTCAAATGTGAACAGTAAAACAAAATCTTATTTTTAAATATTAAGCATTTTATGTATTTCTTATTTATCCGAGATTTGAATCTTTATGAGATCTAGATTATCATTTATTTGGAGCAAGGCTTTTTTTCAGGAGCCCTGGTATTTTAGAATACCATTCTGTAGAATATCTACTAATGTTCTTAGAATGTTTCCTTTCAGAAACAACTGAAAAGCTTTCCTATTCCATCCACCTTTTTCCAAATTAATCCTGTTCTTCAAATTTTTGTTGACTTTAATTTTTCCACTTATTTTATAGAATATTTCAACTGGCTTTAATTCATATAGTTATAAATCATCCTTAATAGTATAAGCCAGAATAAAAACATGCTCATTAGCTGTTTCCTTAATGATTTGTAATCTGTAAAAGGTAAGCTTCCACGCGGTGGTACATATATGCATGTAGGGCTCCTTTCCTGTGGGAGAACAATACGTATTCGTTTTCTGAATGTTGTCCCTCTGGAAGGAGTCATATGTACTCATTCCATGTGATCTCTAGGCCCTATAAACAATAACATTACATGTTAGCGAGGGCAGTGGCCTGTGAAATATCAGCAGAACATCCCTAAAAGACTGTTTTCAGTCTAGGAAGGAAGTATATGAATATTGTAAATCGAATAAGAAACTGGCAATGTTAATACCTGGCTTCTAAATAGAGAAACGATGGTGGCTGCCAAGGAATAAGACAAATTCCTATTGAATATTAAGAGATTTTACTCATAAGAACAATTCATTATTAGAAATGGTTACCAAGGAAACAGTGAACTAGATGCTTGCAAGCAAAGGAGGCTGAACAGCTATGTGTTATGAATATTTGGACTGCTGCATGGATCACAGGATTGAATTCAATGGTCTAAATGCCCCCTTCAATCAGTGGCTTCCGCAGGAGGATGGTAAAAACCAACAGTATAGACAGAACATCAGAATACAAGGCAAGCATAACAACCAATTTATTACAAAAATGACCCAGAGGGGAGAAGGAATCATATACTAGATCTGATTCTTGTCTTGGAGTGGTAATATATGGAGTTGGGAGATGCTACTATCAATCCCTTTTCTGTTTACCACAGCACCCCAACCCATCCGCACAGGAAGATTAGGCCTATTCAATCAGTCCCTCTGACTCCCAGACACTTCTCGGTTCCAACTGGGTTTTGGAAGGAACAAGCGATTGTCCTGATACTCTTTGGTTTCTGCTTAGAATATGGCAGCAAGGCGGCTTTCGATTGGATTGCATCATCTCGCCCGCAACGCACCCACAGTGTGCCCTTGGTTTACTGAGGACCTCTGCTGGATAAAGTAACAGAAGACATGCCTAGGGAGCCACTGGAGGAAACCTAGGAGCAAGTCTGAGCATCCTTTAAAGCTTATGGCAAAAATATCTATGTTTCTCTAATGTGGCTATTTTTGCTTTTGATCCAAGTCTCTCCTGGTTTGTCAAGCCTCCAGACTGTTAGCCCATGTCTGAGTTTCCAGTGGGAAACTATGAAAGGGGTACTGGTTTGTCTCTCCTCAAAAGAACAGCTTTGGATCAGGCCGAGCTGGACTATTTTCATCCAGATTCCAATCTTCTTTCTTTAAGGGTTTTTTGTTTGTTTGTTTTGAGAAAGTGGTTAACTGACAGGTCCAAAATACGCTGGAGGAAGCAGATTATCTGGACCCCTTTCAGTCAGGTTTCAGACTAGGATACAGTAATAAGCAGCTTTGATTGTGCTTGATTACTTCTGGTTGGCTCAGGATGGGGGAAGTGTATTTATCCTGCCCCTCCTTGACCTCTTAGCAGTCTTTAACAACATTGACCATAACATACTCCTGGACTAGCTGAGAGGTTTGGGGAGCTGTTTTGTAGCTGTTGTTCTCCTTCTTCCAGGGCTGATTCCCATTGGTGATGATAGGAAGAGGAGGGGTCTAGATCTATACCCTACTATGTGGGGTACTTCAAGGGGCTCCCCTCTGCTTTTTAAAATTCACTGCTGGAAGAAGTCACCTGTCATCATGGGATACGGCAATTGTATTACATTAAATAGATAAATAGACTAACCTAGCAAATAGAAAATTGTGTTTAAAACCCTCCTCAAACCAATATGCAGGATGAATAGGTAGTACAGGAATAGATGTATAAATGGTAGTCCTAGACTAAATGACTTAGACTCAACTTGCTGAAAAACTTTACAATATGATTCTCTGAGCCAAAACAGAAAGATAACACAACTTTCCTCAGTAACTTTGTTTGAGCTTCCCCATGTCTCTTACCTTGACATAGATACATCGCTTCCACAGAAACATCTTCTAGCTTTGATAAATACTAGAGAACACCAAAAGGAGAATGTGGTCTTGAAGCCTTTTCCAGTAGCATTTGCAAAAACTAGAAGGTATTTCTGTGGACTGATGTACATAGAGAAATTGCTTTCAGTTTTGTAAGTATAGGTAATGCTGAGAAGAGGCTCTGAAGCAGACAAAAAAAAAAGAATCATGGTTGCTCTTAGGTCCTCTGTCCCTATGCACTTAAAAAAGAAAATTACCTTCCTTTTACACTTTGATTCTACCAGTTCCATGAATGAATGAGTTTGTTTCTTCGTAACATTTAGATGGCCACCTAACTCTTTAACAGTCTGACTCTGGATGACATACAAAATAATTAAACAACATGCAGAAGAAAAGTAACATCACTGAAGCAAACTAAAACAATTAAATGGAGATCAGGACTAAAATATATCTTACCTAATGGGAACTCTAGTGTTGAACATTCTTTATTCACATTCTTTATTCTTTATCAGAAAGATGCAAGACATCCTGTCTGCTACAAACATATCACCATCTGTGCTTGGGGCAGTGATAAAATGCTTAACTACTTATAGACAGACCCCTACAAAATGTCTGGAATAATTTAAATTCAAGTAAGCCATTAAGTCAGTCAGTAAAAGTATTTGTGTGGAGTATGGAATGTGTGCGTGCATTTTCTTTTAATTTGGCCTGCAACTAAGTCTGTAGATGGAAATCCAGCCTTTTAAACATCTAAAAACTAAGGAAAACATAATACAGTGTTAACTGGTATTACTATGAAAATATGTGGTTTGAGAAAACAAGCTTAGGATGACCCTAGGAAAAACCTCTTTCTTACCTTCCTCATTCAAAATCCAAGGGAGAGCGGTGATGTCCGTTTCATAGCCACAAGTGCTGTCTTCAAAGGCACAAGAGCCAGCAGAGTATGATTCAAGGGCACTGGCTAACTGCAAAACTAAAGAAGACAAAGCTGGCTTAGTTTTCAACATAAAAGAGATTGGATCAGCTGTGAAAGGGAGTCTGTGAGAAATATGCGCTTCAGGAAAGCAAGTACAGGGCAGCCTTTGGCTTAATTCAATGGAAATCAACTGTACACTTCTGCAGTAGAAGCAATAAAAAACTGCAGTAGCAGTCTTAACAGTGATAGTGCCTCCCAGTGATAGACCAATACGATTGCAGCAGATTCCAATATGAATTTAATCTCACTTGCTACTCTAAAAATCTATTACAAGACCCAGTAACCGCATGCTTCATGCACCTGCTCTTCTGTCAGTGTCCTCTATGCCTTTTTCTATCAGCCAAGACCCAATGCATTTTCTAGGGCAAATGCTGTCTTGATCCAATGGGGGGTGGGGGGGAGATAGGAACACATTTTTTAAAAAATCTGGGAAATGCAATATCCCAAAATAAGTTCAGCTTCCTAATGCATCTCTGAAGAGATCTGAAGATGCTTCTCCTAGAATAAAGAAGTCACCAATATAGACTTCACTACAGCATTAATTAGAAGACTCGACCCTTTTTCGGATTCCACAGAGACCAGGTTACCAGACACGTGAGACCCACGCTGTGTTTCTATGACACACCCATTTTTTGGTGAACGGTCCCCGCTATGCAGTGATTCTCTGCCTCGTAGTTTTCTCAGAATCTTTTCTTCCTAGAAAGCTAGTAACATGCGGGGGTGTTCCTACTATTCCCTCATAATAAGTTTCCGTCCATCTATCAGACTACGGTTCGTAAAGCTTCTGCTCCAATTCCACTTGACCTCCAGGCTCTTCGTCGTTTTCGCCGCAAAGCCACCCCAATGCCACCCCACACACACACACACGCACCCCCCCGAAAGCCCTTCCAGGTGCAGGAGCCGAGTCGTCGCTTCCTCTCCTCTCCCGCCGCCGCCGCCGCCGCCGCCTTACCTTGCACGGCGAGAAGGCAGCGCAAGTTCATAGCGGCGCCAGGAGCGAGGAGGACAAAGCAACTCGGCGGGCACCGCGCGGCCAATCTCCCGCCTGGAGGAGCCGAAGGCGCTGCGCGCAATGCCGACTGAGAGCCTTAGAAGCCCCGAGCAGCCGAGTCAAAGCAGCAGCCCGGAGGGAGGGAGGGGCCGAGCTTGGACAGCCTCGGAGGCAGCCCGCCAGCTCCGACGGAGGGAGCGAGGGAGGGGCCGCTCAAGGGGACAGAAGGAGAGGATCCGCGAGGGAAGCCCCCGCCGTCTCCGCGCGGAGTGTAAAGTCTCCCCTTCCCTCAGGCCATTGGCAACGCCTCCCAGGGACGCGCGGGCGGGAGTCCGCTCGGCCCGAAGGATACGCTCCCAGTTGCTAGGAGAGCCGCAAGGCAGCGGGGCCCGGTGGGCTTTTCGCCGCCGCTTTCTGGGGGATGGAGCGGTCGAAGGGTAGGTTTCAAATCCGCACAAGCGCTGGTGCTCCTGAGTGTGAAGCCCGGGAGAGAAGCCGGATGCCAACTTTGAGGAACGCGGGCAATACCCTCGTCAAGACTTGGTATAGGGTCCTTTCCTCTTATTAGGACATGCGGTTTGATGGTGGAGCTATGGGAAAAAACAAAAAACGGAGAAGGCACAAGTGGCACTGACCAAAATCCAAGATACGGCATTTCAGGCTTCCTAAAACACTGTACAAGTAGTCCTCGACTTACAGCAGTTCACTTAGTGACCGTTCAATCTTACAACAGTGCTGGAAAATGTGACTTACGACCGTTTTTTCACACTTATGACCATTTCTGCATCCGCATGGTCATGTGATCAAAAGTCAGGTACTTGACAACTAGCCCATATTTAAGAGAGTTGCAGTGTCCTGGGGCCATCTGATCACTTTTTGCGACCTTCTGACAAAGCCAATGCGGAAGCCAGATTCACTTAAGCACCGTGTTGTTAAATTAACAACTGCGGTGATTCACTTAACTGTGGCAAGAAAGGTCATAAAATGGGCAAAACTCACTTAACAAATGTCTTGTTTAGTAACAGAAATGTTGGGCTCAATTGTGATCGTAAGTCGAGGACTACCCGTATCTCAGGGAAGTAATTATTGAGAAAAGGAATGTAGACCAGGGGTGTCCAAACTTGGAAATTTTAAGACTTGCTGGCTGGGGAATTTGTGAGTTATGAAGTCCACAGATCTTAAAGTTGTCAAGGTTGGACACCCCGATATAGACAGGGATGGGCTGCCGGGGATTCGGGTACCCTTAGTGACGATTCTGCAGGGATTGCCGAACCCCTAAATGCCACTCCCAGTTGGCCCCTCCCACTCCATCTCACCCCTCCCAGGAGTCTCCACGTGGCCCACTGTGGATGCAGGTAAGTGCAGGAGGTGCACGGAGGCTCGGGGCGGGAGAAGAACAGGATTCCCTAGAGCATCCGGAGCCCAAGGAGAGGCCATTTTCGCACTCCCAGAGGCTCCAGCAAAGCTTCAATACCGGGGAGGGCGAAAATCGGGCATCCCAGAAGTTAGGGGAGGCTGGAAAAGGATCGTTTTCCAGCTTCCCTAGAGCATCTGAAGCCTGGGGGGAGGCCATTTTTGCACTCCAGGAAAGCCTCGGGAGAGGCAAAAACGCCCCCCTCACCATGGTGCAGGAGGCCAACTAGGCCATGCCCACCATGGCCACGCCCACCCAGCAACCGGGCAGCAAACCCGTTGCTGAGGTTTTTGAAGCCCACCCCTTGATATTGACTATTTGAACTGCAAAAGAGCTGAGCTAGAATTCATTTCCTTTTAACGCAATTCCTCAGAAATTTGTTTTTCTTAAATTACATTCTTATAACCAGCTCAGCAAGAATGTTAATGAGCCACACAGTGTAGGTAATTCTATCATGGTTTGGTTTCTGTCATCATTTTTACCTAGGTCCGGGATTCCTCCCTTCTCCAAACAGAAACAAATTTGTATGTGTGTAGCATGCTTCTGCATACATGTGATGAGATATTAATCAGATTGCAGGTTAATATTGCTGTGAAACTCCTGCCTTCACTGCCATTCACTTGGAATACTGCAATTTCCTTGGCGTGGGGCTGCTCTTAAAAACCAGAAACTTCAGATGGCCCAAAATATAGTAGCCCAGGTTAGCCAGGACTTTCCAGCAGGAACCCATTATGCCAGTGCAGAGGGCACAAGAGTTGGCTTCTAGGTGCAATGTAAAGAAATAGCCTTGAACTATAGTTGGCTTGGCACCAACCTATCTTCAGGAGCACATTTATCCACTAGCATTGGTTGGCTCAACCAATTCAGTCTTGCTGGAGTAAAGCAGCTTCTAATTTCCGTGGGAGGGAGGGCAAGGTTTCAGGACACCGATCTCAGTAACAATGCCATCTGGAATGACCTCCCATTAGATTAGAGGTGTCCAACCTTGGCAACTTCAACTCCCACAATTCCCCAGTTAGCATGGATGGCTGGGAAAGTCTTAAAGTCGCCTATGTTGGAACCCCTGCATTAGAGATTATCTTCCTCTTTAACTAGGTACCATCTTGAAGCAGATGAAAATACAGTAAAGTTCTCCCAGAAGGCATTTGGTTTATTTTATCCATTTTTTAAAAAATGATTTTGATGTTGGCCATGGTTATTTTCATTGTTATATTCCTGTAAATTGAAGAATTATAGGATGATGATAAGATATAAACATACTTTGAGATGCACATGTACAGTACACAGTGCTATCTGGTGCTTTAATTTGGTCCTATATTCAATTTTTGTTCTCAAGGTTGCATTTAAATGCAATAGTGTAACACCTGCATATTAGTTTAATCCTGCTATTTTAATTTTTATATATGGCTTTTAATGCTTTTTAGTTAAGATCTTTCAATGTTATTTTATTATTTGCTGATCTGAAAAAATAGTCAACATTCTCTGTTCTCACGGAATAGAATAGAATAGAATAGAATAGAACAGTTGGAAGGGACCTTGGAGGTCTTCTAGTCCAACCATCAGTCAGGAAACCCTATACCATTTCAGACAAATGGTTATCCAATCATAAAATAACTGTCCAGTACCAGAGAAATTAAAACAATTTAGAAAACTATTCAAGAAAAGTTACAAATTCCTGCCTAACCTGGAATAAAAAAGTTGAAATAAAGCAGGTAAAGGTTGTAAGCAATACATTTTTAATTGTGAATAGACAAAGACTCAGGTAAATATTATAGGAAGGTCTTAGATATGGGAAGAACTTTGGGAAACCATTTAATACTATAGCATGTTATGGAATTTCTATTTGAATTCTGTTTCTAAATGCTTACATGAAAGTAACTATAGTTCCATCCAAATAGCAATAGTCTCGGCAAATGCCATAGTGTAAAGGATCTGTTCCAAATATGGGTCCCCTCTACCATAAGTCTCAGATCTTACTGCAAAACAAAAAAAGAAAAAAAAACTACAGTTCAAATTACTATTCTCTAGGATGCCCTAATAGAATAAAATTAGTTGTGCAGTTGCGTTCTGTAATCACAGTTGCCTTAATGACTTTTGGGGAACCTATAATGATTAGGCATATTCTTTTCCAAAAGTAAGGATATACCAAAGATAAGTTCACGAAAATGACCAGTAACTAAGTTACATCCTAACCTCATAATTATTGCTAGAAAGATTCAGATTTTTTAATGTTCTATTTACAGATATTTAATTATCTGGAAGCTTTATTTTTGCTGCTTTAATATATAAAAATTCAGAAAAACGGTTAAAAAGGAAAGAAAATCAGGATGCTGATTACAAGTACAAATACAGTATTGTCAAAAAGTTTGAGTTCCATGATAGCAATAGCACTTAGACTTATATACTGCTTCACAGTGCTTTTACAGCCCTCTCTAAGCGGTTTACAGAGTCAGC
>JANHFL010010340.1:249285-264659 GCA_032468155.1 Oxyrhabdium leporinum | reverse complement strand
AAAAGGAGGTGTTGATCTTCCTCCCATATATGGGTAACCAAGTCTCCCTCACAACAAAACATATTACTATTTACTATATACTTACATTTTCTGCTTTTAACAAGCTAGTAGTTCCTTTTTTGCTAAACTTAGGGCTGCAGCATGCCATCAGTATTGCATAAGCATCCAACTGATGTTATTCGTTTATGAGGTGGGAATGACACAGGACGTTAACTGTATTCATCAAAATAATTCAGACTCAGGACTGACCTTATACTAAAAAGAATGTAATATATGGCAAGGTAGAAAGCCTTAGAACATGTTCAAATTTTGATAAATGCAGTAATTCTTGTTTAGCAACTGCAGTTGAGACTGGCAACGTGGTTGTTGAGTGAAGCGATTGTTAAGTGAACCCCCTCGTCATCTACATGTGATCTCACTTCAACTTTCTTTTGCTTTGCAGACCTGCGGAAGTTCCAAATGTCACAAATATATTTTTTCATCACCAACTTAACTGCAGTTGTTAAATGAGGACTTCCTGTAGAACTTGTTCATATCAGGGGACTTGTTCATATCAGGGAACCAATCCAGTCTGCTGTAAGAAATTAATGTCCAAGCTTCTAACCTAATCTTCACATACAGTATACCTTGGATGTGACATTGTTTGAATGTTACAAGTTATGTTCTGTTGTTTATTTATCAAATTTATTTCTGACCCATCCTGCAACTCAGATGACTGTGAGTGGCTTAGTTCATAGAGCAGTTTTCTGCTCAGCTCACACGTGTTGATATCTGCAGGTCTTTTACAGTCTGCTTTTAAATTCCAGTGATCAGCTTTTGATAGGAAAATCAGAAAATAAACAGAATTTCCGTAATTGTCCACACTTGGTATCAGAGCAATGAGTTAGAATTAACATAGAATTCTCACCTGCATTTGCATGTTATCACTGGATTATTGATTAATTATTGCTTCACTATATAAAAACAATTTAAATGCATCTTGGTATCTTATTTTAAAAGTCTAAATGACACAGGATGCTATGTCCCTTAAAAACCATCACCACAGAACATTATACTGCTTCATGATTCAGGTATCTTGCTGAAATTAGAAGTTCTGAGTTTGATCATTTTCTGATTTGGAAAAAAGATGAAAAACACATACATTTCACTTTAAGTTTCTTGATCTAAGTAATGTTAAATTAAAATAGTATATTTTACTATGTTTTCAAGCAGTGAAAACTAGGAATATATTCTAATTGCTCTCCTATCCTCTTAAAGTTCACCAAAGCTCTTTTTTGAAGCAGGGTTGTGTTGAGAGCCCAGGAATTAAATTTATATTGAATATTCTTAAATCTAGAGAACCAGAGTTTTGTAGCAGCTGGACTGCGACCAGGGAAACATCAGTCCAAATCTCTATTTGACGCTGGAGCTTGCTGTATAATATTAGCCTGTTAGCACGTTTCAGCTCAATCTGCCACACAGGATTGTTTTTGTGCAGATAAAAACATACATTATTTTAGCTTTCAGAGGAAACACAAGGAATATAACTAACTATGCTGTCATGTTCTCAAAAAGAATCATACGCGAAAAAATTGCAGCAACTCAATGAATCTGATTAGAGATTTCAGTATGCATGTATACAAAATGTACATTAAGAATGCATATATATTGTATGTTATGCTTAGCAAGAGAGCATAAATTTACCTGAATATAATTTGAAACTGTTAGGAATGTTTTCAGACAAAAAAATAATGCTCCAAGCCATTGCTTCATAATTGCATTTTCAGTATATTAATTTATACTTTTGTATCTTTAATAGCATTTGAAATTTTTATTACTTGCCCAGTAATGAACTAGCTTCTTTAACAGAACTCACATAGGTGACACATTGCACTGATGCAGCCTTCTTCAAGAATTGCAGACTTTGTCTTAAAAATACACTGGCATTTGTTAGAGTAAAAATATATTCAGTAGCACCCCAAAAAAGTCAAATTTATATATATTATTGTGCTGCAGAACAACCATTGTACAATGCTGTTAAATTGCAAAAGAAATATTTATTAAATACTATAAAAGTCTCAAATATTCATTTAGTTATCACTCTACCTTGCAGAAGATAACTCACATTAAATAGAATTAAAGGAAACAGTTTCCAATCATCTCATTTTTTTACACTATACACATTATACAGATTGTAAAAACAAAACAATTGGCAAGAAAAAATATTCATCAGGAACAATATTTATGCATTAAGATTTGTTGACAAAATGTGCTCCACTGAAACCAAAGAGGCTGAAATATCACTAATAAAATATTAAAACTAGTACAATCAGATGAAGATGGTGAAAACAGTAAATACTCCTGAAATAAGTATGATGTATAGGAATGATGAAATTTAGATAGATGAAAGGAAAGTGGGAAAGTAAAGACATAATGAATTGTAAACTACTCAGAGTCACTGACTGAGGTGAGTGGCTACAGAAATTTAATATAAATAAATAGATTTCTGTAAATAACAAAATCACAGAAAAAACTGAAAAAAAATTGTAGGAAGTCATAAACTGGTAAAAATAAATAAAACAATATAAAGGTAATATAATCCTACATTATCAGTATAGTTATACAGTGTCTGTAGAAAACCCTCATCACTTTTAGCAGATTATGTTTAATGAGGACAAAGAACAAAATGAGAAAGTATCAGAATAAAGAATAATGATATTGTAAAGGATAATAATGATTGAACAGCAATATAAATAAATTGTTTGTTCTTAAAATAATTCACCATTAAAACTTAAAATTAGTTTTAAACCTGAATAATGTGATAAATATAAGGTAAAATATTAAAATTAAAAACACATCAGAAGCATAACAACTTGCTGTTTCTGAATAAATATGAATATAATTGTGCTACTAACACTACTTCGAAGCAAATCAATGAAGGAATGTTATAACTATGGTGTCCTTAAACTAACATGGTGTTTTAAATTTGAATGTATCCTGAGAATAATTTTACTGACAGGTTTTCTAGTGAAAACATCTCTCGGATTTAAATGCAACACTTTCAAAGCTGATGAGCTTTAGGCTACTTCTGTAATGTTGCCATTTCCGTTCTCCAGTCCCTCAATCTGTCTTCTCTGCTGCAGATCTCACAATGTCAAAAAGGAGCAAAGAAACCTACCCAGCCATCCATCGTGAACTGTTGCAGGTCCTGAAGAAACTAAGACTCCCTTGCCTCTACTCTAGACAAAGGCTGCTTATTTAGCTCTATGCAAATAAATCTGAGCAATGTCTACAAAGTAAGCTATGCAAACATCAAGCTAGTTTTTTTCTCCTAAAACACTTGGAGAGCAACTAAGATCCTCAAGTTTAAAAAGTCAAAAGTTTTAGCAAATGGATAAACAGGCTATTCCACAGAGACCCGGCATTTCATAGCAGAGATTTTGTTTTAGCTGCAGTTTCAGATTCACAGAATCTGGATGAGCCAGAAATTAACTGACTCACTTTTGATTACCATGAGTATCAAGGGCTCACGGAAATCTGAGGCAGGTTTCAAACAGGCCAGAGACCTTGTATAGAACTATCTTTAATCACAGTCCAGATTTGTATTAAGGAGTTACTGATACCTATGTATCGCAAATATCTTTAATTTCCATCATAGCACATGTACACGTGGCAAACAGACAGTGCTCTCATGCAAACACTAGGACAAATTTCTGCTGTATTTTTAAAATATGTGGTAGAGATTTAAGTTTATTATATTTTTAAAAGTCTAGAATTCTGTTTTTCACTGAAAATCTATTTTAGACATAATGAAACTGGGTAACACTGCAAAAAAAAACAAAACAACCTTGATTTTTTTTGTCAGTATAGATTTTATTATGGTTTATAGAAATGTATACTGAGCAAAAATTGAAACTCACATGCTTTTCAGAATGAGCTTATTTAAAATACTATGACTATTGCATGTACATCTCTTAACTCAGCAAGTTAAAGATATCTAAGTGAAAAATTGAGGAATTTGAAGCTAAACTTTTAAGTGTTATTTCTATCCTGCACTGACACCTACTGTCAAAGCAGGGAGATACTGCAAAATGAATACAAACCTTTAAATACTTTTTCTTCTGAGAAAAGGCTTTTGAAGTAAAGTTTTTAAAAAAATTAAAGGCTTTTGAGAACTGGGTTCCTATAATATTCCTACGGTGGTAAGTCAACAAGATGAAGAAAGCAGATTTCAAGAACTGGATTTAGGCCCTTTTCATACATTAAGACCTATAACAAGATATTAGGCTAAATGGTCACTTAAGTGTCAAACCACAATGTGAATAGCTTTGCTGCCTATTATTCTGGCCATCATTCAATAAATATCATTAGAGTTCATGCATTCATTAATTAATTCTCATTAACATTGAGAACTTACTTTTTTCTTTTCCTTTGAACATGCAAGATATTTCTTCAAAGAAAAATCTTTGAATTTTATAATTTTATTGAAAGTTTTAAATATGACAGTAAAAATTAATATAAATTAAAATAGAGAAAGATGAAGAAGAAAAGGAAGAAAGAAAAGAGAAAACTAAAGTGCAAAAAGAAAAAATAGCAAAGAAATACAAAAGAAAAAAGATATAAAGAATTGGCTTCCAATAATTTTAGTTATTATGTGTTATTATGTGCAATTGTAGATTTACATCTTTCTCTAAAGTTACATTGTGAATCTTTTCTTTCTATAATCTATCCTATCTAATTGTCAAAACCATTAATCATAAGTTGTTTTTTCTGTATTATGCAAACAGCCCATAAATGATTTCCAGTCAGCAATAAACATAGATATTTTCTTTCTCTAATCAACTCAATTTGACCATCTGAACAAGTTCCATCATTTTCACTAACTATCCCTCTGTGGTAGATATTGCCAAATTTTTCCATCTTTGTGTATACAATAATCTTGCTCTGGTTTTCATATATAAAACCAACTTCCATGACTTTTTTCCAACTATTTATCCATCAGTCCCAAGATGAAGAGTTCTGGTTGTATATTAATCTTTAAAATTCTTGGAATCAGTGTTTCAATTTGAAATTAAAATCTTCTAATTTTTTCTTCTTATTGTTTATATCCCGCCTTTATTATTTTTACAAATACTCAAGGCAGCAAACATATCCAACACGCCTTCCTATTCCTATTGTCCCCACAACAACATTTTGAGGTGGAGGCTGGGCTGAGAGAGACTGGATGGGTTACCCAGATGGATTTAATGGCTAAAGTGGAACTTGAACTCGTGGTCTCTTGCTTTCTGGTCTAGTGCCTGAACCACTAGATCAAACAGGCTCTCTTTTCTGCCCATCTACTAAGCATGATAAAATGACCTTTCTTGCTGTTTACATTTGCAACACAGATTTGAAGCACCTTTATACATTCTAGATTATTTTTCTGGTGTCTTATACCAATCATACAACATTAATGTTCTCCTTAAGATTGTAACAATGTAAATTTCAATCCTTTCAATCACATATTTTTCCTATTGTTCCATCTGTATATTTTTACCAAAATGTTTAACCCATTTTATCATACATTGTTTCATTTGTTCTTCTTGTTTCAAATAACTTCAGAAATCACATTTGTCAATATTTTGTAAAAGATCTGACTTAAATTGAACGTTCTGCAGCAACTATGAAACCCTTGAGAGAAAAATAATTAATTGGTTGGGTCAAGATATTGCCTTCTTGTTGCACGCCTTCTCTCCAGAAAATTTCCCAGGTAATATTTTTTTCCTATTTCTGTCACAAACTGAGTGTGGTCCCTTTTGCTGTTGCCCTCTCTAAGCCAAATCTTCCACAAAATCCATTAGACCCCATGCTTGCTGTTTTTTAATGACTAAAGCAACAAGCAACAAGAATAAAGCAACAAGAACAAAAATAACAGTAATAACAGAAAACTAGAGATAGGATAAATATTTATTTCAACCTAAGTATTATATGAATGACCAAATTTATATTCCTGAAGCTGATTATACAAAAACTAATGCATACTGGAGATACTTGTTTAGGCCAGGAGTCCAAATTCTTACTATTTAATACTGATCCTATGTCCATGTACAGTAAATACTTTAAAATTATAATACACCTTGGGAACACAACCCACCTCACAGGATTGTTGTTGTGGGGAAAATAGGGGGAAGAAGGAGCATTAAGTATGTTCACTATCTTGAGTTATTTATAAAAATAATAAAGATGGGATATAAATAAATACATATATATTCCACTCAGTATGTTGAGTGAATAATCTTTCCTATCCTGTTATAAAATATAGAATTGTGTATTTGAATATTCTTAATATGGAAAGCCTGTCTGATATGGATATTCAGTATGGATAGTCTATCTTAGAAATCAGTATTGTGCATGATATGTTGAACGACATTATTGTGTTGCTTTAACCAATATGAATGCAAGCATTTAATGATATTAATAAAAATCCTGACAGATGAAGCTTTAAAATTAAATGCCTGAGGACTTACTCTAAGCTCTAAATTGCTATTAGGAAACTTGCTGTCTAATTGGAAGTAACCATCATCTAAGTTCACAAACTTAGCTTGATCTTTTAATAAAGCAATGAAATCCAAGAACAGACAGCATAATGTATTCCACTGCATTCCATGACAACATTAATATCTATACTTTAATAAAGATACATAGAATTGTTATAAAATTATCAAAACATTTTTTAATTTCAGAAGACTTTTTTTAAAGCAGCAAAGATCAGGGACATTTATCAGAAAGGTTTATGATTTTGATCAATATTTAGGTGTACAAGGCAGAACCATTGAGAACAGTAAATACTTTATAGCTGGCACTTTGTCAAAACTCTAAGTGGCTCTGCCTTAGAATTTTACATCATCATTGAATTTACAGTCATTTGATAAGTAGCACAAGGTAAGAATTACTTCTTTCTAAATCTAAACCAAGCCATAAATCTAACCTAAGGGTTCTTCTCAGTGTCCGTTATCGTCTGATGACAATGCCTTTTACCTTCATTGTCTTGACAGAAATATGACATGGAAAAATGTAATGTCACATCACTCACCATGATTTAACACTATGCAGCCCAAACCATTTTAATCAATCAAAATAGTCATTTTTAGCATAATGATTTTGTGGTGGATTTTCTGTGTTTAATGTGATACATAAGTCAGATTAGTGACTTGATTTATTGTCTAGCACCCAGAGTTTAATGCCCATTCTTGCCTCCTAAAGAATTAAAAAATGAGTAACAATTGAAATATTTTAAAAAAGAGTGTACTTGTTAAAAAATATAAATCAAAGGAGAAACTTACAGATTACTAAGTAGACAAAATACAAATTATTTTTTTTAAGAAAATGCATCAAGTTCAGCGAGGAGTTATTATGGTGGGTATGCAACAATTTAAAATTAAAATGGGTGTTATTAGAAACAGCTTCTACTGAATTTTAGAGAATTTACTATGAATAAATATGCAAAGGATCTGAGTGAATGAGCATACATTTAAAACTGTGATGCCTCATTCATACACTACAGTATTAAATGATAAAATAATTGTCAGTAAAGTGTGTGTGTGTGTGTGTGTGTGTGAGAGAGAGAGAGAGAGAGAGAGAGAGAGAGAGAGAGAGAGAGAGAGAGAGAGAGAGTATGTGTGTATGTGTGTGTGTGTGTTTCTGATCTGTATCTCCAGATTTAACAACAGCATTCCATTTGTATATTTGCTGTTGTTACAGTACTCCTTGACTTAAGACTTAGCAACTTCAAAGTTATGACAGATGGGTCAGCTATCCAAAAGCTACTTATGATTTGGTCCTGAAGTTATGGCTGCTGCAGTGCCTTCATGGTTGTTCACCCTTACAACTGACTCAGGCATGCTGTAGTGCTCCCCATCTATCTTCCATGTCACTCTGGTTCTCCACAGGCCTTGAACCTGTTGCCCTGCTACTGGGCCCTATACCTTCCTTCTCATCTTTTGAAGATCTCCAGAGCTTAGGTTGTAGAAGGAGGACAGGCCATTCTATTGCTGGGCCACATGGTGTGATCCCAGAAGTGGCAACCACATTAAATTGTAACTGCTTGGAAAATGGTGGCCGCTTCCACAGTTGTGCTGTGTGGCTTAGCAACAGAGTGGTTTGCTTTGCTGCTGTAATGTGAGTTCTACAGCATTCTGCAACCCTGCAAATATTACTATTCTTAACCCAACACAAGATAAAGGAGACAATGTACAATGGCATATTTGCCTTGAAACTCCTAACTGTTCCCAATCTTTTTTTAATGCAGGTCACTATAACATCATTGAACACTTTTAAGTTGTCATTGTAGAAAGCCGCTGATGGATAAAGCAAACTCTTCACAAATGCTTTTTCAACCTTTCTGCAGATGAACCAATGGCTGATGAACATATAGCCTGCTCAAGGTTGAACATTTCCACTAGTAACCTGTAAACATCAAGCGGTCAAGTCAAAAGCCATCAGAATAACAGATAGGTCCAGCAAAGAGCAAACATTTTACTGTAGTATTTCTGGAGCTATGCCTCTACTTCATCTGATGCTATTTTGAGAGTCCAACTTTTGAGACTTCCCTCCACTTTCCACTTTACAATCTAAGCCTGTGTGTCTAATTATCAGTATACTTATATCTTCTCTCCATCCATATCAATGAATGTGATTGCTAAGAGTCACCAATTACTTGATGGCACATAATCAATCAACCCTTTCATAGTCTCAATAGTTCCAGATGCCCGAGCAAGGAATTTTTATGCTATCATCAGTTGCTCAATATCTGCAGCACTCAAACTGTGTTCCCCAGAACCTCAAGGTTCCATGTGAATCATCCAGGGATTCAATGTAAACAGTTTCTGTTTATATTGTATGAAATTTATTATTGCAACATTAATTGTAACATTTTGTTCAAATAAAATGTATTGCATGAAATGTACTATTTTATGGATTCTGTACTGATTTTTTACATTGAGAAGGCTCCCTTGGTATCTTAAATTTAAAGACCATCTGCCAAGGTGGTGATTTTGAAACAATTTCCTCCTATAAATCAACTTTTTACAGTCATACTGATTAATAACACCATATCATCACCTACTTTGGCTACAAATATATCTGCCTCATTTTAATTTACTGCTCATCTAAGTTTATAATATGCATATCTGTCACAATGAACAACATATAAACCAGTTAAGCAGTGCAAGAGTATAGAAGAGAGAATGGTATTACTGTAGAAGTAAAAATGTTCCCCTGCTACAAACCACAAGTGCAAGGGATAGAGGAGCAGATGGATTGAGATAAGATCTGTTGGGCAAAACAATATACTCACATGACTTTGTTGAGTAGTACCTGTTGGCACTGTGAGACCAATACTGGAGAAGGAAAGTTTACACCTGGCACAAAATGAGCTCATGACAACTGGCTCTACCAATTTAGATACACACGCATAGAAAACCGTAATCTGAGATTATATGAGGAAGAGCTGCTTCTTTTCTGATTCAGAGTCTAGGAATTGATATCCCCATTACAAACATGCCATCCAGACCAAGGTTAAATAGCCTTAGGCTCTGTCTTAACCTAGATCCACAGACACAAAGATACAAAATGTCTTTCAGGACCTATGTTGCTAAAGCATCAGCATGGGCATCATTTAAGCAGCCCTACTGATACAGGTAGTCCTCGAGTTATGACCACAACTGAGCCCCAAACCTATGTTGCTAAGTGAAATGTTTGTTAAGTGAGTTTTCCTCCTTTTATGACTTTTCTTGTCACAGTTGTTAAGTGAATCATTGCATTTGTTAAGTAAGTAACACACTTGTTAATTGAATCTGTATTTTCCATTGATTTTGCTTGTCAGAAGGTAACAAAAGCTGATCACATGACCCTAGGACGCTGTAACTTTCACAAATATGAGTCAATAGCCAAGCATCTGAATTTTGATCATGTGATCATGGGGATGCTGGAACAATCGTAAGTGTGAAAACTATCATAAATCACTATTTTCAGTGCCATTGGAACTTTGAACAGTCACTAAATGAACTGTTGTAAGTTGAGGATGACCTGTATCAGCTACAGTAGGTAAAGCATCACAGTTTAATAGTACAAAGCCTGTTCTGAAAGGTGCCACAAAATTGGTGGCCCAAACTACTGGAGATTAAGTATATGGTTGAACAGATTATGGCATGGTGGAGAATTTTCCTCCCCAACTAAAGACATCACTTCATGCATTATTTCAGAAGGCAGAAAGCATTTTCATTGTAAGGAACAAGAAGTTGGACTCAACGCCATTATGCACTTCACCTCAGATAAATAATTGAATCAGTTTCTTGTGACTGCTTGCCTCTTTATCATCACACAGTGATGAAATAATGTGAGGATGTGAATCTGCTGCTGCTTATTAGTATCTCCATACTTCGGGACCATATACATAGATATTGTTTACATAGCTTTTGGTTGGATTTTTCTGGGCTTTGGGAGATTAATATCACAAGGTAACCTAATACCAACTCTGTCAGGACATGCAAGAACACCAGCTTTCTTTTGATTATGTAGCAGCTTGAGAAAGAGGTGGGATTATATGACATGACAAGAAAAACTGATGTAGCTCCTTAATTTTGAAGATATCATGGTGTTTAAGTCATTCTAAGTATTTTGAACATCCTGAGTACTGAGCTATGCTTCATGGAAGGAGATCCCTGCAAGCTTCTTTTTTGATATTATACAACAAACCATTCAGTGCCACCTTGGCAGGAGTCCCAGGCACTGAAAGCAGACAGACTGAGATGCAAATTACAAGTCTGTGCACTTTAATTGGCTTGTTGTAAATCTCTTATGGAAGAGGAGGAAAAGATAAGGCCTTGCTAAGAGTCCATAAATCATGAAGAAATTTGTTTGGAACTAGTTTTGCCTGGATCACAATGAATCTGAACCGGAAACAGTTTAAAGGCAGGAATAGTGGGGCTACTCAGAAGCAGCTCTAGCTCTAAAGAAAGCCACCCGAGGCTGATCCAAGGTCAAGCCAAAGCTCTTTCAGCAGAATGAAGCAACAAAGCCATAGAAATGCAAGAAAGAAAGCAACATAGTTGTTTCCAGCAAAGGAGGGATCTGGGGAATGTCCTTACTCAGCCAGAGGGTCTGTTGGTGCCTACTTAAATCAGTTCATGCCCAATCCTCCTCTGCTATTCAATTCTTTTTAAATGATGGCTATGGACAATTTAGACATATATATCTAAATTCTTTAAGTATAAACACTTTTTTTTGTTGGACAGACAGTACTCAACATGGACCAACATATAACCTATTACATTTATAATAAATTTATATTATAGGAATACAGGATGAATGGGACGAAGAAGCTTGTTTAAAATTCCCATTGTTGCCTAATATGGAATACATTTTGTTCTGTTAGAATGGAGAATATTTGATATGTGTATATATTGTTCAATTATATTAAGAATATTTCAAATGGTTATATTAAATCAAAATCACAGTTGTTAATTCATGGTCTATTGGCCATCTGACGTCTAAGCTAGGAGTAACTAGAAGATAGCAGCTTTTCAATATAGTAATTGGTTTTCTAAGGCAAAGAAATACAGAACAAAATACAGATCACAAAATTTTAAAAAACAGTATGAAAAATTTCAGTTGTAACCTCTAGTGAAGTTAATCCCTATTCCCTATGACTCCTAGAGAATGAAAACCAAAAGGGTGTGCTACTCCTGTTTCCTTGTGCTCATGTTTGCATGAATTATAAACCATAGTGGTTGAATTCACACAACACTATGTCAAAACCAAGCAAGCCACATTAAGTCATTGCCCAGTGTGCAAACTCATTCCTAGAAATATAGAAGCATAGAAAATTAATGGTAGAAAATAGCCTAATGGTCCATCAAGTCTGGCCTGTGAGTTTTTTTGTTTTTTGTTGTTTTCTTTTTAATTTATTTATATATTTATTATTTGTTTAATTCAATGGTTTGAACTTGCAAGTTAGCCTATGATGCTTAAATTGTCATAGAGTAGGGCTGTCAAACTTCCAGTCTGTGGCCCGGATGCATCATGTGCTGGCCATGCAAAGCAATGGGAGAAAAAGTCCTGATATGTCACATGATGCCATTGTGACACCATGAGTTTGACACCCTTGTCATAGAGTAAGAGCATAATACCACAGCAGTGGAAGTCATGTTTTTTTTAAAAATCTGCAAAATCTTTGGAGACTACTATGGGAGAGTGTCCACATTAATGAGTTCATAGCTGGAAGAACTAAGCCAGTTTCACCAGATAAGTCATAATTTGTTTTTCATACAGTCTTTAATATAAATAGACTTAATAACCCTTTTAATTTATACTCAAATATCTCACTGATATCTCTGAATTTTCACTATATTTGTACATTGGGTTGTGCAGCTGGACTACTTGGGATATGAAACTATGAATAGCTTCCAGAAAAAAACATGGCTCAAATTTTAATGGGAATAATAGATCTGCTTAAGGGGAACTGAAACAGCTGTGAGCTTGTGAAATGAAAATAAATAGTATACTAAAATATTGCATGAATCACATATATTCCAGCAATGACCTTAAAATAATTAAAAATTGATGCTTTGAGCATAATAGGGCTCTGCAATCATATTTAAATTTAATAACTTTTTGGAAAGACGAAACTTGAATCAAAAGGTCATAACACACTTTAATTGCATGACAGTCTATTTACTCTATTCCCAAAGTGAAAAAAGTCTAATTTCTAAAAGACCAAACCAATAATTACATATTATGAAACTGTTTTACGGTAGTCAATACCTAATTTCTAGGTATCGATTAGTATTTAGACATTTAAAAACATACCCTATAGCAACAATAATATATTTATCATACTACTTTTCTCTCCTTGCTGACTCTTGTAAACATTAACAATATTGATTAGAAGCATGTGACCAAAAGGTCAAACTATTGGAATGATTATAGTATAGGACTACAATCGTTTAGTTATTTCAGCAATGGAGTTATTTCTACAAATTTTTCCATTAGATTATTTGTCTTCTGGAACACTACAAGCCTGATACAAAAAAAAACCCCTTTACTTTAAAGAAATAATGATGAGCTTTAAAATATAAAACTGTAGTGTAAGAATTACCAAGTTCAAAGAAATTTCCACAGTACTTGAGTTCAAAATACTTGGGGTGAGGGGTGTGTTCAGTTGTACAAATTCTTTGTGTGAGCAGAGTCTTTTGTAATAATTCAACTAGCTTTAAATGTGATGAGAAAAAATATTTCAGCTGTTACAAAAGAAATTACGTCAACAAGTTTGATTGTACAAATAGAAATCTTGCTTATTTTGAGTTACATGAATAGAACAGAAGCTAATTCACAGGAGCAAATATAAACACGTTGAGGAAGAATGTTTTTTTTTTCTGTTCTTGCTCCACAACTGTTCACTCCAATCAGAAAAAAAATGCTGCTTCAGTAACAGTTCTCTGTTTTAGGCAGTGAAAACGCCTCCCAGCTACATGGGGGAAAAACCCTGAACTTCTGGTGTTAAGGACAGTGCATGAGGGGGGCACAGATTTTGTTGGCCATCATAGTAGCCACAGCATTGCAGTAGCCAAGAAGAAGTGTGAATCTTCCCTGCAATTTTTTGAAACACACCTGGCCCTTGATGCCTTTTAATTTACAAATACTAGAAAGAGAGTTGAACTGGGAATGACCAACAAGCATATGCATACAAGATCCCAGAAGGCACAGTTCATGATCTGGATGGTTAGCTGATTCCATTTCTCAAACAGTAATTTGCAAGAGATAATGGAGATAGCAACAGATTTATTATCATAAAAATAGTCTTTTAAGAAAGAGGGATTTGATTTTGAAATTCTATTTCAGCTCCACTCTTATCATTTGGCTTGGACTTTGTAGCTACTAAGATATTTTTTTTTAAGTGCCCCAATTAGCTCTTATTTAGATGCTTTTTTTTAGTTTGGGCTTTAGAACCACACACACATTTAATAAGTCATAATATGCACCAATTAGCTTTTACACGTTATTGAGATGTGTTTGGGGGACTTAGCCTGCTCGCCCTTGACAAGTACTGCTTCAGGCTCTGTTACCTCTAGTAGGAAAGATCAGAGAAACCATCACTAATTTAATTAGTCATTTACATTCAGTGTACATATACATGCATGGCTTATTCTTTGAGATAAGCCTACTTTATTGCCTGTTACCAATGCATGTGAGGTGGTAGGAATAAATAACATTACTACAGCACAGTACATTAAAAAAGAACTTTCTGTTGAAATATGGTAACCATAAACTAGTATAGTTTTCTATTTAATCTAGATTTTGTGCACAACTTTTTCCATTAACTGAATGAGCACACAGAGATTTATTTATATATTCCTCTGCAACTGAGGATACACTGGATGGTAATGCTATGCTACATCCATAGAATTTGGATCGCCCTTTTTCTAGCATTGCAAAATTGCCTGTCCAAACCAGCCAAACAGGTTTGTTTGCTGCCATGGCGCACACAAGCATGGGATTGGAATGGTGGCACTATTCCAAGAAGGGCTGCAGCAGGAACAGACCTACTTTGGATGTACATTGTTGTTGGTTATTATTCTTGTTGTTTTTCCTTATCTTGCCCTGTGCTGAGTCCTCTTTCATTCCTCATTTCCTCATTACTTTATCTCCACCACTTGTTTGTTGTTTCGCATGAGTCTTGTTTTTCAGGCCACTGGTTACCATGTCTCATTTATTCAACCATTCAGAACATGCAACATCCTTATATAAGTGTTATTAATTTTTGTCAAAGTCCATGCTTCCTGTGGTTATAGTACATTTGGTACTTGTTCTAGAAAATTTTCCCTACCTGCTCCTTAAGGTCCTCTCTTTTTTAGCCCACTCCTTTTCTTTTCTTTTTTTATTAATTTTATGACTTGCTTCACATTTCGGGGAGTGAAAGAGTGAGAGAGAGAGAGAAAGAGAGAGAGAACAATAGCAACAACAATAAACATCTCTTCCTAAATTTTGGCTTGCTTGCATGAGGTTAGCTCACGAGCTGCAGTTCAGAATACAGAATACCCATGCTCCCCTAAATTGTCATGATTTTCTACAATTCTCATCTTTACTTCCTGGAAAACTGACTCTTGCGAAGGATAGGAAGGACAGGAATGAAGTAGGAATAAGCCATGTGTTACCCCTGGATCCATCTTTAGAGGGACTTTAAATGTGCCACAATGTGGGATGGGTGAGCTGTGGGAATGCGAGACTAGCGAAGGGAGTATAGTCACAACCAGGGGTGGGCTGCTGGGGGTTCGCAGGGGTTCAGGCAGACCCTTAGCAAAGATTCTGTGGGGTTTGCTGAACCCCCAAATCCTACTCCTGGCTGGCCCCGCCCACCC
>JANHFL010010340.1:217924-234157 GCA_032468155.1 Oxyrhabdium leporinum | reverse complement strand
AATAAATAAATAAATAAATAAATAAATAAATAAATAAATAAATAAATAAATAAATAAATAAATAAATATATTTATTTATTTATTTATTTGCAGTATACAGCTAATATTAATTGATAAGTATGATTCCTCCTGGATACTCTAAATTGAGGGAAAAAATATAAACTGGCTTTTTCAAAGGAATTCTCATGCCCTTGGGACAAGATTAGGGAATGACTGTACTTAACCAAAGATCCTTGATATAGAATTACAAACAGAATGTAGTAAACTCAGGTATAACTGGGTCGCAGCAATTAATGCTTCAAAGAAGATGGTACTTAGATCAATTTACAAACACTAAATTTCATCAAGCATCTACATTATTATAGTTCAACATTATACCATCAGCAGAGCTGGATGAGGAACGGCCATGCCCTTGTAAAAATGGTAAATATTGAAACCTCAACTCTGATTTGTTGCATTGTAACTTTTATCAAGACTTAAATGAAGAGCTACTAACACTTCTTTTAACTCATTTTCCAGGGCTGAATCAAGAATTTTATATACAAATTTTACTGGCAGGTAAGGATTACAAGAAAACTTTGCCATTCAAAGTTTCTTTCTGCAATTTATATATGCAGCTGCTCGAAAAAATAATGCAAGTGTAATTAATTGTTTTTTTAAACTTGTATGCCTTTTCTTTTATTTTGTATGATCTGTTTTGTAAGTTTTATTTAGTCTGGGACACTGATTAATGTCAATTCTTCAAGGCAGACCAGACTAGAACATCATGCATGCTAATACTACTTGGATTATAAGATTATAGTAACAGAATCTTTCAAGTCTAAATGTCCTTCCCTCTTCCCTCTCTTTATCTTGATTAAGGAGGCAAGCATCCTGTCAATGTAAGAAACCCACAATAAACCCAGATTAAAAGAGAAATATAAAGTTCAGCACAGAACAGAGCAAACCTGTCATAGCCAGCTACAGCAAAAAAAGTGCAAAATGCAGCAAACATAAAGAAGTCTGTAACAGAATAAATAAATAAAAGAAAATGGCCAGTAACAAAGCTGAAACAAAGATTTCATTTGTAAATCAGACAAACCAGAACTACCAGTCTTGGAAATTCAAGATGAAAATGCGGCTAATAAGAGAAGGTGCATATAAGAGAAGGAAATGTATAAACAAAGCCTTCAGACAGACAGACACACACACACACAACTGCTAAAGAAATGTGGGAAGGATTACAAAAGGTGCATGAAAGAGCTAATCTCAGCAATAAACTGCATTTGATTAGAAAGCTAGACCAAACCAAACTGATGAAAAACCAAGATATGCAGGATTACATAAGGCATACCTTAGAAATGATTGAATGCCTCAGAGGTATAGGAGAAGAAATAAAAGATTTTCATGTCGCAGCACTACTTAGTGGTGTACCAGAAAGTTGTGAAAGGCTTGTCACTGTGCTTGATGCATGTCCAGATGATGAATTAACATTGAATAAGTTAAGGGCAAGCTTATAGATGAATATAAGTGCAAAACAGAAAGCATTAATAGTAACAGTGCTTCTATCGCAGAGTCTGCTTTAAAGATGAAAAATAGAAATAAAAACAGTTACATGAAGCAAGAAACACATAAATACTTTGTATGCAAGAAAAAAAGTCATTTAAAAGCAGATTGCAGAATCTGGAAAGCTAGAATGCAAAAACTATAAAAAGCCAAAAGTGTGAAGGAAGAAATTGATTTTTCTTCAGATAATGAATATATTTTTTCAATCCAAAAGTTGAACCTCGTCTTTGAAAGTATGATGTGTTGATTCAGGAGCTACAAGTCACATGATGAATGACAAAAATTTCTTTCCTCACCTTGACCAAAGTAAAACAGAAAAAATCACCACAGCTAATGGGCAAATAGTAGAATCAGAAGGAATCGGAGATGGTTTTCTTTACTGTGTTATTTCTCAGAGTATCACCAGAAAGAATTTGTGAAAAATGTATTGCATGTCTTGAAACTAATATTTTGTCAGTGAAGAAGCTCACAAAACAAAGCAATGCAGTAACTTTTAAAGGGACAGTTGCATCATCACAAAAGGAAAGGCTAAAATGACAGATTAACTGTATCAGCTGAACTGCAATCAGGTGGTTAATATTGCCAAAGAGGGGAAACATTCAAACTGCATTCACACATGGCACAGATGACTTGGAAGTCCTGATATAATAAAGAAATTAACTGATAAAGACTATCCAAGAGGAATAAAAAAAGAAACCAGACCACAAGAGGCTTTGGTCAGGAGATACACCAGGAGCAATAAAGGCATCCTGCCCAAACGTCTGTCCTATGTTGCTCGCCAAGCATTAAAACCCAGAGACGGGAAGGAGAATCCAAGAGACTGCAGCCACCATCCTGATCCCCAGCCCTGCCCAGCCCAGCCGGAGCCAGAGCCGGAGCCAGAGCCCCAGCAGCTCCAATGCCAGCCCTTTTGGACAGCCAAGGCCGAAGCCACAACAGCAGTGCCAGCTCTGTGGACAGCCAGGAGAGCAAGAAGAAGAGGAAGAAAAAGGACAATAAGAATTATAAGAAACAGGAAACCGAACTAAGATCAGAAATGGGACTATTATAAGGAATAGTTGCTGAGTGGGTGTGTTGGAATACATGTTACAGTGTATTTTATATAGCAAGGAGTACAGAATTATTCAGCCAGTAGATGACAGTGTTTAGTTTGCATCTACAGTTATAATCTATGGTTCCTTCATGTTCTGAGGAGAGTTTCCTTTTTGACAGTTGAAACCGTTAAGCAGCAAGGCCCATGGTGACTGTACACCGTACATTTTATTTGATCTGCATGGCTATGTAACCATCCTCTGCTACCATTTCTATAGAATAAAACAGAATTTCTAAGGGTCAGAGCTGCTTTTGCTCAGGTTACAGTTCTGACCTAGTGATCTCAGGGTTTCTTTTATCTGACTCTTGCCTTGATAGTAGCTTTTTCTTCCTGTTTCTCGAGGTTATTTTTTCTACCCATCTGTAATGAAGAATTTCAACATTATTTTTTTCCCAAAACTGTTCTTGTAAAATATTTCAGCCCTGTCCCCAGTGATGCCATCATCATTGGGATCCTAAGAAACTTTTTTTTTTAAAGTATATAATCCTTAAACCAGAAAGTTGCCCCCTTAGGCAAGACCTTCATGCTTTGAATTTCTTTGGAATTTGATTTCTAATAATTAACAAGCATGGTCAGAACAAATATTATAAGCATTGCTTGTCTTTTTTTATGTAATGTTTGAGCCTCTATTTTCTAAACTAAAATATTTTTGTTATTGTAAATGTTAAGTATTTTGTTCAATCTTAATATTTATTGGATAGTTCTTAAAAGACATAGTTTTGATGGAATCAACTTGTGTATTAAACTTGTTAGAGTCTACACATTTATTGTTTGCTTCTACAGCTCTTTGTGATCAACTTGTTTGGTGATCTGCTTCTCTTTATTTTCCTTGAATTTGCTTTATTTTCTCCCTGAAATATTCAGCAACTCTTCTGATTGTTTTCCCTTTTTGCATTGTTTCCACAGTATGCAGCACTTGTTTAGCTCGATTTTTTTGTTGATCTGCAAGTCTCCAGGTTTTAATGTTTTCACTTTTCTTGCTTTGATTTGCCTTTGTAATTAGCTTTGGATTTTTTAATGTTTTTATTGTTTTCTAGTTATTTCTACTGCATCACCTTCAAGATTGGGAATATGCCCTACTGTAGCTGATGGATACTTCACTGGGGTATCTTCCACTTTGTTCTTTTCCATTTGTTGTTTTAAGTGTCAATTCCATCAAACTTTGTGGAAGGTTTCTACACGCTGATGAAAAGGATTTATTCATGGAGGTTTGTCTGTTTAAATCCTGTGGTTGTTTGCTAAATATATTTGTTAAAATTAGCAAATTCAATCCTAATATTTCATTAGAATTCCCAATTAATCCTGGAGTTGGATTCATTCATATCTTCAATCTCCTAACCTCCCAGCAAAACTCAATTCCTCTTTATGGGAGTGTCCATACATGATCATTAGTTTATGAGGGCAAATTCTTTGGTTAGTTACTTCATTCTCAACCAGCTCTGTTCTAAACAGAGCTGGTTGTGGGGCCCTAATAACCAGACAGAAGATGACTTCACTATAGGGTCTTCATTTGCAATAATTGACCCATTATCTAATTAGGTGACCATCTTGTTGGAGGGGGAAAAATCTGTAATTGTGGCTTTCACTTCTTTATAATGTCCTACTACTCTAGTCTCTGGCTCTAATCCTAATCAATATAACCACCTCTTGTGAGGACCATTTTAAGTATTTAAATAATGATAATAACAACAGCCCTCTTACTCATTCTGTTCTTAATCATTCTTCCACCCACTTGCAGCATATATTGTCAGCTTTACTAACTGGCTGCAATATAGTCTGGAGAGCTAAAATAAGTTTTTTAAGATAAGACACTTGGAGTTCCATGTTTTGTTTACATTCTTTATTATCGGCATGCCACACTTCTGCAGTAAACATAGCTGTAGCAGTCAAACCACAGCTGATAATGATGCTGTGTGCTTCAATTTAAAAAAAGCTCTTACCAAATATTTATGGAATACATTTTAAAATTATCACATGGAGCTGACTACATGCATCACCATCTCACTGGAAGTCCTGAAAGCCCTTCAAAATCATATGCAATACCTAATTTCTTATCATCTAAACATTTTGTTAACATAAAATGCATCATTTAAAATCTGAGTAGTGTGAATCTTTTGGTAGTTACAAAATCTACATAGCAATACCATATATGTTGTTGAAAAATATAGTACTGCAGACTCAGTTCATAAGTTTTATTCCAGAGAAGATGACAAAGAATTTCAGACTAGAAAATATAAATGTCTTAATTTTGTATAGGCAATATTATCAATCATGGAATTCTTCTGGACTGGATATATTATATTTTGGGTTTCAGAAACATTTTTGTTGCTTTTTATGTTTTTTATTGTTTTTCCCCTGTTTTAGTACTCTTGAACTTCCAGAGTTATATTAGACAGGATGGCCAGATATTCATTTTTTTAAATAAATATTTCTGCACACACAGAAAGTTTAGAATTCTAATATAAGAAGAATTAAACAAATATGGGAAAGATAAAATACAGCAATAACATTTTTCTGCTTACAGTATTTCAAAATTTTAAATTCCTTTTTAACTGATAGTTCTATGATGGTCTACATAAACCACATCCAAAATTACTCTGGAGATAGGAAAATGTTCATAAAACAAGGCTAACTGGAAAGGAACCAGTGATATAATAAGAGGTGGAGAGCTGAACAAATATATCTAATTCTGAACCATTCAAACATAATAAGTGTGAGTCAGATTTTTCTCCCTCTTCATCTATTTCAAAATCATCATTTATCCAACATTTAATAAACACACTCAAAATTAACCTATTGCTGGCAATGTGGCAATAGTGTCATATCTATTCATAGTTGGAGAACTGTCAGAACATATCAAGGAACACCAATATTTCTCACTCTATTATTTTCTCCTCCTCCCTATCACTACCTGGTACTTTCCACATATTCTAGGCCTTTTCCTTCCCATAATCTGTCAACTGTTACTACTACTTCTGTGTTGGAAGCACGAAGGCACTCCCATGGTGAAAAGATTAGCCAGTGACATCACCGTTGCCCAGGAGATGCCTAGAGATGCTCTCATGTCCCTGCCAACTGCTAACAGCAATGGATGGGGTTCTCTACCTTGATGCCCTTCCATTGAATTATAGCTCTTAGAATCTCTAGGCCAGACTGGCTGATAATGCTGAACACAGTAAAGATAGTTGGTTGCAAATGTTTTGTCTACTATTGGACCACGACAGAGGTACCAACACCATTGTCTCTGTTGGTTTGATCACTACAGTAGATTTGTAAGAAACCTGCCTAAAACCCAAAGAAATCATTTTCGAAACACAATTCTTAAGTAAGATGTATTGAAAAGGAAGTCTGAGGTTGCAAGAATTCTGGCAACTGAACTATTTCCCAGCTACAACTGATCATCTCAAAGAATATCAGGATCGGTATTTATTTTCTAATAGTTTTCTTTGAAACAGGAACTGGCTGATTTTTCACTCATAACAAAGGAGCCTGAAACTAATTGTTTTAACAATTAACAATATCAGTCTAAAAATAACAATATAATTGTACAAATGATTAGAATAAATATTACCCTTGAGCATTGCTAAATAACTGCTGGTACAGCCATGAGGTGAAATGGGGACAGGACGGGGGAGACAAAAGATGACTACATACTTGCTTCTCAACCTATACTGCTCCTGATTCAAATTGTCTGATGCTGCCTTTTTTCTCTTCTGCAACTAGCCTGGTGCTATCAGGCAATCACCAAAACTATATTTGGTTCTCCAGCATGTATCACAGGCTCTTCTCTGTTAACCATCAGAGTGACTCACAGAACAAAAAAGTATTGAAAGTAAATCATTTTGCTTCTTTCATCTGCTCTAATAAAAATCAAACATTATGATAGTTCCTAGATTCCCAATGTGGTACTCTACAGGCTCATGGCCATCTCCTTTGAAGTCTGCCAGATTCCATGCTCTTTCTGAGGATATCTGAAAGACCTGCTCTATTAAGCCCCAGATGACCTAAAAGCTATCTTTGCATTTGAGCCAATATAGCTTCCCCTTGCATCCATAGACTGTTTCTCTATTCAGCTGTGCTCAGGCAACATCTTGAGGAGGATGTCTCCTCTTTAATATGCCTTCCATTATGCATCCTATCACCTCTATACTTGGGAATGGTACAAGGGTCAGAACTGTGAATATTTCAGCTTAAGGCCAATACAAAAAAAGTAATACATACCTCAAAAACTGAAAAGTACATTTGCCTGAAGTGCTGTATTTTTGTTGGCCTGTAGGTGTTGTAGAACCATATTCTCTTTATTAATCTCAGATACAGTATTTTCAAAATTCCAAATATCGATGACGATTCATTAAACTTGGTCAGGTGATTAAAGATAAACTGTTCTATGGTGAAAAGATAATTGTCAGATTTTTATCTGTGACTAGTTTCATGTTCAGTTCCTCCCAGGAATTATATTGTGTAAATTATATTCACATTGTCTTTTAATGTTCACATTTAAGTTCATTTCCTTTTGGGGGGAATCTTTTTTTTACCCATCTGTCACTCGGGAACAAATCACTATTCCAAATTGAAGGAATCACTTTTCTTTTAGACTAAAAGCTATGCAGCGTCCTAGAAATGTTTTCTATCTGCTTTCTACTGGAGGTCACTCTAGCTATTACTTCCTCCCCAAAATGCTATTATCAAAAGGTAGATCAGGCTCCTCAGCTATTTTAGTCAGAAAACAAGCAAACTAGTTTGAACGATAGTTTTATTTTGTTCTCAGTATACAAGGCTATGATCATAACACTGAAAAAGGTATCCAAGTGACTAATGAAGTACCTGAAAATGAAAAATCAAACTCAGCAGATTCATGTAACACAATACTTCAACCTTGATATATTCTCTACCATTGCTTACTTGTCATTGTGCAGGAATCTACATTAAAACATTTCAGGCTTTCCTGCCTCCTCGTGAATAGATCCAATAATGGAAAACCACTACCTCTTAGGTAATTGGTCCCACCATCAAGCTGATCTTTCCACTAGTAAGATTTTTATAAGTTTCTGTGGGAATCTACTTTTCAATAATTTAAATGATTTTCTGTGAGCTGCACTCTAGAATGAGAGATAACAGTTTCTGACCTTCTTTTATGTGGCATCGTTTCAGATGGTTGAAAAGTACTTTTGTATCACCTGTTTCCATTTTTCAAAATCAAATACACTCAACTTCTTCAACCTCTCACAGAACTTGGTTTCCAGTTGCATGAACAACTTTGTGGCCTTCTTTAAACTTATTTCATTTTTTCTGAATCCTTTTTAATGTGTGATATCCAGAACTGGACACATGAGCCAGTGAATCCAACTAACATAAATCACAAAATGCTTTGAATTTGTTCTTTGTCTTTTTAAAAGACATAGTTACTTCCCTTTTCTTTTTCAGAAATTCATCAACTCGTCTTTTATTCTGCAGTGTCTCTTTTCTTCTAAATGCTCAGAATGTCAAAACCATATGAGTTCCAGTGGTACAAAATATGTACTATATCCCCCCTTGTTTTCACTTATGTCTCTCTTGAAGAATTTCCTTTTTCTAAAAAAAAATAAAATCTTACTTTATCCTGCCTTAACTAACAGGTCATTTCCTGATTCAGTTGTTTGACTTTTTCTTTAAGTACTGCTACGAGCTTGAATTGGCTACAAAAATAACCCAGATTTTCTAGTAGAAAACAAACATCCAATAAAGCAAGATAAAATAAGTCGTGGTGGCACAGTGATTAGAATGCAGTATTGCAGGCTAATTCTGCTGACTGCTGACTGCAGGCAATCAACCTGTCAACCTTGAGCCAGTGAGATTTTGGAGTGCTGACTGCCAGAAATTCAGCAGTTTGAGTCTCACTGGCTCAAGGCTGACTCAATCTTCCATCTTTTTAAGGTGAATAAAATGAGTAGCCAGATTGTTGGGGCAATATACAGGCTCTGTAAACCATTTAGAGAGGATTGTAAAGCTCTGTGAAGCAGTATATAAGTCTTAAGTACTATTGCTATAAGTACTGCAGATCACAATTGCCAATTCCTTGCCATTCATCTCCATTTTTTTTAGAGCACCATCAGCAAGAAGGCTTTTTATTTCTTTTGTTGTTGTTGTTATTCCTTTCTGCAACATTCAGGTTAGCAAAGTCTATATTTTTGATGTACAGAATTCCCCATCAAACCTCCCAGGCAAAGTCCTATTAGCTCTTCTATTTTATTTGAAGTATGACTATTGTATCATATATAGATTTTATTCTACTGAAATGATTATTCCAACAATGTATAATAAACTTGGTGTCTGGAAAAAAAAGTTAATGCTAGCAATTCACCACAAGGTGGCATTGTGATACTACAATTGTTAAGTGAGAGCAAAGGAAACCAACCAAACTTTCAAAATGTATCTTACTATATTATCAAGAGAAGTAGTACTATATATTTCATTTAAAAAATCTTTAAAATACTTATTCAAACAAGTAATATGCATATGACTATTTTATTATTTAGCACAGGGGTGGCAAATTTGCAGCCTCCGGGCTGGATGTGTCATGTGCTGGTGACACCCACCCCCAATTTAGCGAAGGGGGAAAAGTCATGATACGTCACGTGACAACGCGAGTTTGACACCCCTGATTTAGCATATATTTACTATAAAAGATAAATGTCCCATGTAGGCAAATTCAACTGTTGCTAACTACATAGAAGTAATCATGCAGTATTCACAACAACAGTATGAAAGTGTTTTGCTACTGCCTTCTTTTAGGATGTTTTTTTGGACTTTTGGTTAGTCTACAGTTCTGATATTCTTAAATTGTCTCCCATCAAAGTACCAAGCAGGAACAAGTCTGATTAGCCTGGTTAGCCAGATGTATCTACCAAACTAAATGGTTACATATTTTGTTCGAAGTGAGCACCCTGGTTTAGGCAGTGCTAAAGAATGTTGGGATTATTTAACAACACGAACATTAATGTAATATTGATGTTAAGATTTTCAATCTTGCCTTCAACTATGCAGAACTAAGAACTGCCAGAAGAACTGCAAGTTGGAGTTAAAAGAGGCAGAACAGGTCACATTTGCTAGATAACAGAAAACACACAAGAGTTCCAGAAATATATTTAATTTTGTTTTATTGATTATAAAGGAATTTGACCCCAAACCACAATAAATGGTAAATAGCTCTTAAAAACATTTGGCTATAAAAGAAATTGTATCATGAACAGAAAGCAACAGAATGAAATGATGAAGTTTGTATTTGCTAAATAAATGTATGTGATTATTTTAGGGCTCTGGACCTATTTTGCATACATCTGGATTGGAAAAGAAGTTATTTACCAGAATTGCCTATAGCTAAGACTTGTGTTATGGGGTGAAGAGCTCTACATATTTATTAACTAAGAGGAAGTGAAAATATAGTGAAATTGTTTATATTTGTTGTGATGAGGAGGGAAAGTTGGTTTCTTAGAATTTTTTCTTTTGTATTTTCTATTTAATCTTTTTTTCACCTTTTATTTAATCTAGCTTTAGTTTTAGTTTGGATCATCTCGTATTATGGTACTTAAAATTTCAATAAAATATTATTTGAAAAACAGCAATAACAACCTCTCAAAATAATGCAATAATGCAATTCAATAATTGAATTATGCAGGATAAACATATTAAGAATATTTTGGATAAAAAGAATCAACAATTCCGTATAGGTAGACCTCAACTCAAGACCATAATGGACTCTCCTCTTTCGTTATAAGTCATGAAGGCCATTAAGTGAAGTGACATGTTCATCTCACCCCACTTCTGTTCTCACTGATGTGGTTGTTAAATGACCATGCAGGTCTTTAAGCAGGACATTCAGTGACTCAGGGTTGGGGGAGGTCCTGGGAGTGCTGGACCAGACCCACCTGCCCAAGGGCTCCTCCAAGATGACCTGCTGCTTGGATGACTTGCCAAGACGTTTAGCCAAATTCATATAATATAACACTTCCACTATCTAGTATAAACTACCTCCAGAGCAACTGGAGGGTCCTCTTTGAATTCCAGTTAGTAAAACAATCAAGGAAATACATTATTGTTCTATTTATGTATATAAGATTCTCTTAAGTATAAGAGGCACCTAGCTGGTCACCATAAAACAGACTGTGAACTGGGTGAGCTTTCAGCCTGATTCAGCTCTAAGGTTCAAAAAAGTCATGTTCATACTTCCTTGCTTTGTAATCTAACTTAAAATATTTATGTTTTAAAACTTATAAATTCCACTCGTTCCATTGATAGAATTATGTGCATTCTAAATTGAAATGTGTATTTTTTATATTATCCACAAGATGGCAGAAAAAGACAAAATATTAGTATATGTACCAGAATTTACAGTCAACTAAAAGAAAAGAATGACATTTTTGAAAGACAGTGAAAATTTGGGTGCGTCTTATACACTGAATGTAGCCCTGCCTACCCGCCGGCCCCCACCCTTCAGCTATTTTCAGCCTCCATGAGCTGCGTTTTAGACCTGTTCCAGGCTGCAGGGATTGCCACAGACCATTGCTGCCTCCGTGCCTCATGTTTTTGTCTTCTGTGCCTCGCGTTTTCAGCTTCCGAACTCTCCATTTCACACTCGTTCAAGGCTGCAGGGATCGCCACAGCATATCACTGCAGATCGTCGCCTCAGTGCATCGTGTTTTTGGCCTCTGCGTGTCACATTTTCAGGTGGTTCCAAGCAACGGAGATTACAGATCCCCGCTGCCTGGAACCACCCAAAAATGTGACGCGCAGAGGCCAAAAACAGAGTGCATGGAGGCCAAAAACGCAACACACAGAGGCCAAAAACGCGATGCACCGAGGCAGCGATGTGCTGTGGCAATCCCTTAGCCTTGAACAGGTCAGTGGCAATTCCTGCAGCCTGGAACAGCTGATTGGGGGTATTCCGGGAGACTGATCCACCCACCAATCAGCTGCTCATGCTGAATCAGGCTGCAATAATATGCTGAAGCTGACCAGGCTGTTTGCTATTTGCTGCAAAGACGCTATCCAGATGATTACTGATGAATGCTGGTAGGCGGAGGCAGAATTTTTTTTTCTTGTTTGCCTCCCCAAAAACTAAGGTGTATCTTATACTCCGGAGCGTCTTATACTCTGAAAAATACAGTATATGCACATACTATAACTCACCCTTAAACTTTTTTACAGATCTCTCACTGAATTCAATGAAATTTGCTTTCTCATTTGTATAACCACAATTTCAGATGATTTCTGCATGTTTATTCATAGGCATTCACAAGTAGTTACTTTTTTAATAAACTCAATGAATTCAGTGACACTTTATCAGAGTAAGCACTCAAATAATTCTTCACTGGAATCAGAATTGTCAGTTTCTTGGCCAATATCAATTTGCATCCCTGGACCTCAGCCACCCCCGCTTTATAATCTTACAAATTACAACCTATGATCTTACAAAACCTGCACTAGACATTTAGTTACATATTTAGGGCCTGTACGTTTTAGTACCATCAGTAACTCTTGAGATTCATAATTCTTGCAAGAAATGACATACGAAAGCAAATAACTTCAGTAAATCAAAAATCTTAATTTTAAAAGTAATGAACCAACATACACCCCTTTTCAATAAAGGTCATTGCTTCTCCTTGTAGCTAATGGGTGATTGTTAACAGATACGAACAAAATGATGTCTCTTTTGAGATAATCACAATTAAGACAGTTCCATCCCATCCGAACTCTGTGTAAAGATTTTTTTAAAAGGATATGCAAAACCAGAAAAATAATATTCTTTTACTAGGCCCATAGATAGCCAGTAGGCCTGCTTGGGTCCTGGTGACTGACCCAGATTGGATCCTGCAGTAGAAATTCAGGTGCTGCAAAGCAATTGAAAGAGAATCAACATCATACTAAAAGGCAAAGTTCTTTATAGAAACATTACTTTAGAGGAGGAAGTGAATATTCCATACAGAAATGGAGAAAACCATCTTGGTTTATCTATATTGTCTCTGTGAAAAATAATGTTGATTTCTCCTCTTGGCACTTAAAGCTGAATTTTTATTTAGATAGCAGCTCCCTACACATTCAAACAGCTCAAGAATAGTGAGATAGAGAAACAGACAGATAAATAGAAGCCCATATTAAATATAAGTCTTGTATTGCTGATGGAAATTTGGATTTCTGGAACTAAGCATATGCCAATTATCTATAGTTGCAAATTAGTTTTCTCTGAATTATGAATCGACACATAAATTACCAAGTTAGAGAATTTATACTGCCTTAACGTTACTTCTATTTCACTCCAGTAAATCTCACAGTACAGCATAGGGGCGAAATACATTTTCTAAATATTTTCAAGCAGGATCTGTAGTTTAGTCTCATTTTTTTCTACTTATCCTAATAGGATTATAGCCTGGTTCCAGTAAACTGCAAACACCTCTCCCCATTCTGACAGTACATAACCTTAATCCTAGTAAAACAATACTGCAATAAATTTCAACAAGCATGTTTAAGTTCCAACCTACAAAACTATTTGTAAATATCCAGAGTAGATACATGTCGTAACTGGACAATAGAAAACAAATGGTGATAAAATGATAAAATAGTTAATGTTCAATCATGAAGCTAAAAATCGTGACAATGAATAGCAGTTTCTTTTGACAGTGACAATGAGAAATTGTGTACAAATATACATGAAACAATGTTCCTTAGTACATTTAATCATTTTAAACAGGGCCACCAGAACTGGGCTACAAACACCAGGCAATCACTAGATGGCAGCAAACAGATACAGAAAATTATATATTTAGTACCATCCCATAGACTTCCGCATTTCTGCAGTCTATATTTGGCAGGCAGTTCCACTTGAAAACAATCTTACCTTCCTGAATCATGCAGAGGATAGATTAACTCTGAAATCCCTCCCACCTCTGATTTTATTTCAGTGATGATTTACTTCAAGTAGACTTGCTTGAGTTTTCATTGTAGCAAAACAAACCCAAGTGAATTTGACACTTCTTTTCAGCAGGGAAAAAACTATACCAGCTGCATCTAATATATTCATGTTTTTAAGATGGCAATGGCCATGGTCGGATGGATTATAAGCGTAGGCAGAATGAATCCTGCTACCAAATCCCCCAGTCAGAAGGCTTTCTCTAGTTTCTCTCTATAAATCACTGCCTGTATATAACAATTCAAACTAATAGTAAAGGAATCTGTAGCCTTCTCGATGTTGGTTAGAGCTATCAGAACTTGCATATCAATCGCATCTGAAGTGGCAGGATCCCCAGTCTCAATCAAGAAATAAGATGGTTTGGCTTCTGCTTCTACTTTCTTTACTTATACTTTGCTTTATCCAAAAATGAAACAAAATCCATACTTTCTTCTAATCATGCTATAAAACTTTATGTCTAGTTCCTCTAACAGTTTGGGTGAAGGATTGGGAAAGGTCAGGGGGGAAGAATCTATCATGAATTATAACCCACTAGATTAGATAGCTACTGGACTGATTGCTGAATAAACCAACACTGTAACTCAGGGAGGGAGGGAGGAAGCTATGGCTTATTGGATACTGAAAACATTATTCATCACTGGCCACTCTAGCTGGGGCTACCAAAAAGAGAAACACACCATTACCTGGATGATCAGATTCCTCAGTCCTCTGCCTATCAATCCTTTAATTTTCTTGCTATTTCCTGAATCATTCATTCAGTTTTTGAAACATTACAGAGTACAGGACACAGCAGCATGCACTGTGGGATGGGAAATGGCCTGCCTCTCACATCCAAAGTGATTTTTGTTGTGCAAGTCACTTGTTTTCAGTGAGCCTATTGTCAGAGTGTTAAAGGTTTCCACAAAAAACTAAGGTGAATTTTTAATGGGAGAAAAGAAACATTGGAAAGATCACCATTTTATATTTTTAACTCATTGATTTCAACAGATTAAATCATAGAGTAATCATAGGGAGAAAGTGGTTCACTGGCATCCATATTTCTATTTATTTTTTCATTTCTTTTTCGTTATAGCCTACACTATCTTCTAAAACAACATAAATAGGGGGCAATTGGTTTTTGAATCCCTTCTTGTTTTCATCCACTATTTTGATCTAGCTACGTGTTGCCGTTCTATTTAATGAATTAGTAGCGATGTTATAAAAATGTTAGTTCAAACTCTTTGGGACCATTACACAGATCTGGTAAAATATCTGCCCCATCATCTCAATCTTGCCCACAGAGAATGGTTAGGAAGCAAGGAAGTTGGGAATGGGGAAGAGGAAGCTGTTCAACATCAGCCTGAAGTAAGTATCTACAATTATGGCCAGTGGCCTCATAATGGTTAGTGTCACCAGATGCGTGAAACTGTACCCTTTTCTAACAGATACTTACACACACATGAAAAGGAGTGGGGCTTCAATCACCCAATGGTTATCATGATGAAACCAATGACCATCAGTGCAGCTGTCCTTGGCCTCCATATGTTGCATGGCAGCACTGAAGTGCCACCATCCAGTTCCAAAGCCAACAGAAACCACGTTCAACCCCTACTCTAATTAAGCAACAAAGCAAACTAGAGGTGTATCTGCACTAGAAATGGGGAAGGAGAAAAGCAGGGGCAGGAGAGCTCTCCTTTGATGCCATTTAGTGGCAACAGATCTATCATCAGGTCTTCAATACCGGGCAATTGCTCCTAGGAATCAAAGAACTGGTTGCACAGGAACTGTTTCCCCCAGTTTATGTCACCCCAAATCTCCTGCTATCAATGACTGGCAGAAGCAGCATGGAGAAAGAATGGAAAGAAGTCTGTGTGGATTGAGGACAGTGTCATGCATTCGTGTTCTAGAAAAAAGTTAAATTGGACATCTTTCTGGTGGAACAAGGAGGAAGGGTTTATAGATCAAATTGATTTGATTTGCATTTTGGGAATAAACATGATTGCATCTCTCTCTTCTTTATATTGAAAACTCCCAAACTATCACTGTGTCTTATGTCATAGGTAAAACTCAAAAGGTTTTAATTGATGAATCTTTCTCTTCCCAGTATTGGTTCTCTCTTTGTGAAACGCTAGTCCTTTTATTTCATTATAAAAAATGGGCTTTGCTCATTGCTCTGTTGGAAATAGGCACAAGTAAAAAATGACATGGGAGCTGAAATCATAAGAGAATTAAATTTTCAAATTAGTACAAATTTCCAATGAATAGCACCTGGGATTTAAAAAGCCTCCTTCCAACAGTGCGGTGTTTTAACATTTATAAGTTTGAAGCCATACACTAAATAAATAAGGTTTGGAAATTAATAGCACCAGTAGAATAAAGAGAACAGTTCCTAGTTTTTATCAGTCTTTTTTTTCCTTTGAAATTCCCACTAAAATTTGAACTAAGTAAAGATCTAGCTATGGCTGGTTTATGCCTTCATCTGCTAAACTGATGCATTCTACTACATTCAATTCTTTCGTTACTTGCCAGTTAATTTTAGTTAAATCGTTACGGGGAGGGGGGAGAGACTGCAAATGTTATACTCATTGCACCATGACACAATGTCGTCCAACTATTTCAGAAGATCCTTCAGAAGAGATTTGTCCCTTTACATTCTTCCATCTCCCTCCCCCCC
>JANHFL010010340.1:177495-217824 GCA_032468155.1 Oxyrhabdium leporinum | reverse complement strand
TTTGTCCCTTTCCATTCTTCCATCTCCCTCCCCCCCCCCCCCCCAATCACCCAGTTTGGCAACGCTGAGGTTTTTAACACGTACCACCTGTTTGGAGTTCAGACTGCAAACCGTGATTTGATCAATGATTGCTTTCACATTCCAAAGCAAACAGCGATTCTTTCCTAAGCATTATAAAAGGCAAAGCACCTACACTGTGAATCATCCTCCTTCCACCAAGGAACTAGGAGAACAGCAGCCCTGTTACGCTAAAGGAGCAAAGCGCCACGCATGCGCGCTGGGGTTGTTTTCCACAAAGCTTAAAATGAGCTGGCAGCGGCAGACTACTTGTCTTTGTAGAGAGACCACAGAGCTGGCGGGCAGCAGCAGCTGCGAGCAGCATCTAATGCTGGTACTTTTGAAGAAATCCCCGATGAAGTGCTCGTAGAGATCACACTGATCCTGCCTGCAGCCTTTTTCGCAGAGCAGAGAAAACTGATCAGTGTCAAGTGAAGATCACATTTTTATATGAGATCTTGACTTTCCTTCCCCTTTTTTTCTTATAGTGTATTTTTATAGACTTTTATTAAAAAATAAACTAGTAACATGGTGCTGGGGAAGGTGAAGAGTTTGACAATAAGCTTTGACTGTCTTAATGACAGCAATGTTCCCGTCTATTCTAGCGGGGATACAGTCTCAGGAAGGGTGAATTTAGAAGTGACTGGAGAAATTAGAGTGAGATCACTTAAAATCCATGCAAGGGGACATGCGAAAGTACGGTGGACTGAATCTAGAAATGCTGGCTCCAACACTGCCTACACACAGAATTACACTGAAGAAGTAGAATACTTCAATCACAAGGATATCTTAATTGGGCACGAAAGAGGTAAGTCTTATTTTTTAATTATTCTTGAATGTGAAGCTCTGACAACCTTAGGAGACCTACGGTTTAATGCTGAGCGTAGTTATTCAAAAGAAGCTCCTTCATGCAAGGGAATTTATTCTCCTGCATCGAAGTTCAGAACTGAGCTTCATATAGAGCTGTGAAAAACATCAAGGTTATATTAAAGAAGGAACCCCGAGATCGTTGGTGCAGCTGCAAAGGGCTTCCATGAAGACTTTCGCCACCACCCCCTCACCCCCCATTTTCTTTCTATAGAGATCCTTTCACTGTATAAGATCAAGAGGGCTGGTGGGTTTTCTTTTTTGATGAATTGATTTTGGAAGGATATACAATTTGCAATTTGTTCTTAAGTATCTGATGACCCAAAAAATGTGTGGACTGATTTATTAATCCACTTTTGAGAGCTCGCGAGCAGATCAGTGATGTCTTTAGGATAAGAGAATTGTTGATAGAGAAAGGGCTCCCTGCGGCTTATTTTGACACTTGCTTTCAGCACCCCACGTGTAGATCCGCGTTTCCTTTCATACAGAGGCTGGAAAAGTTGGTAAATTTTGCCGTATTCTTCTGTAATGCTTCAGCCGTCGAGGCGTAGGGAAAGCTATTTTGGGGAGGGGAACCCCATTCTTAAATGACCCTCATATTGAATTAGTAGGGCATCCTTTCTAAGTTGAGTTCTATGATGTATGAACCTGACGGTGCCAATGCAAAGAAATCTGCAAAGGGAAAGAGATATTAGCAAGGGGGAAATACTTTATCGAAGGGTAAATTAGCCTCCAGATTGTTAATCTATTGTTTCAAATGGTGTCAGTGGAAGTATAGGAGAGTCTAAGGTTGTTTTTCTGAAGTTTCCACCCTTTGTTAAAAGCGGTTCAATCCTGTTTGGGACCGGTACTGGAGAGAAGGGAGGGGTGGTGCTCCTCACAGCAGATTGGTTAGGCGCGTCAGGTGGTGGCGATGACTTAATTCCTAGCACAAGAAAATGTTAAAGCAGGTTATGTAATTTTGGCTTGTTCTTTTTATATATATAGATATATATGCAGAAAATTTGCTGCAAATAGGAGGACAAAGGTTAGACGATTCGTCTTAATTCGGTAGTATGATAGGTGTGTGTTTTTTTTAAATCTGAAGTTCTATGAAATTGCTTTCAATGTAAGTGACATAAGGAGGGGGCTTAGCTGAAAGGTACAGAAAGCAAAACTTATAATGCGAATCATTTTGAGAATAAAATACAGCTTTCCTTCAGCGGTTGTGTAAAACGCAAGCCCTTCCATTAATAATGGCAGGCTTAAAAATGCCCCCCCCCTCCCACTCCACCGTCATTGAACTGCACAAATACGTGTGCAATGTTCCCGGGAAAAGTAAGGTTAGAACCCAGGGGAAACAATTTTCAGTTGCTTTTCAGATGCCCTTGTGATTGCACCTGCTTTTCTGGCAATTAAATAAGGGTAGGCTTTCAAATCAGTATTTATTTGTAAGAAACAAAGACTGATGGTGATCTATGCTTCGTAGGGTCTGGACCCTTGACTCAAGCGCACACTTGTAACCGAGATACTCGGCTGACTTCTCCTGCGGAGTGGCTCTATTTCTTCATTCTTCGCCGCATCGCTATCCCGACGGCGAGCGGCTACGAAGGCTTCACTCCCCAACCCGGAGCGGGGGAGTTCCAATGGCTTAGCTGAGAAGGCAGACAGGAAAGAACCCGGCAGCCTAGCATGCTCGCCGAAGCCACGCCCAGCGCTCATACAGTCATTGGCCCGGAGAGGTTTGTTAGGCTGTTGCTAAGGCAATGCCACTTCTTGATTGGGAGGTGGGGAGCCGATAAAGAGAGGCGGGATTAAGAGCCGAGGTTTCTAGCTCGCGGCGCGTCTGTTGCTCCTCAAGTGGGGTTGCGCGTGCTGTCGGAATGTGTATTCTTGGATGGCTTTGGTGGAGGGCGGTCCTTTGTCCTCGGCCACGCGAGGCTGGCGTTGCTGTGTGCGTGCAATCCGTGCAGCGATATAATAAACTCTTGGCCCAACGCAGTAAAAGCCTGTCCCTTGCTTGGGAGTTAGCAATATGCCTTCCTCAGGCGCTACTACCTCTGCTGGTTGCGGCTTCAATTTCTGGGTAGCACTGAGTGGAGGACTGCCTAGGTTTCATTCTCTCGTCTGCCCACGAAGCCGGCAAGATGGTTTTTATTTTGGAGAAAGCGTGCTTGCATAGATGTGCAGCGAAACGCTTGGTGCCACGTCGTTTCAGCGTGGTTGAAAATTGGACTTTAAATGGGATGAAATGCGTGGGAGCCTGTAGGAAAGGGTGTGCATAACGCAAGTCGGGTTGATTTTGGGGTGGGGTTCAATATTCTTTGTAGCAAAGGTCATCTTATTTCACCAAGAAACAAGTTTATTAAGTTTATTAATACAGTTAGCGCAGCAACAATAATGAAAAATGCCCTACTTTTGCTTGGACATCGATTCCGTCATCCTGAACCCACAATCTGGTGTGAACAGCGAGTCCGAGCTGGGCATTAAAGCCTATCGCTTCCGAAAGATATCTGTAGTTTGCCCTAAGAACTGCCAGCTTTCCTTCCCTGTTGCCTAAAATGGGAGACAGATAGGAAGGTCGATCCTCATTGCAGAATCGAGTCTCATTCCGCAGGATCGTGACTTTGGAACCAAGTCAATGGGAGGGGGGGGTGGATTCCTACATCCTATTTAATAGCCCCAGAGCAAAACAGCAGGCTTGCAAAGGCGAACCACTCTGTTCCCTTCTTTTTCTCCCCAGTATTTGCATTTCTTCACGTTTTTGCGTAATTTATCAGGGGGCGAATAAACTCTGCCCAAATTTGGTCGCGTTTTCGCGGAACGGCCAAACCGGTCTTGCTAATCATTGCCCGAGGACTGGCAACCAGAAGGCGAGGACGCCAGAGCAGTTCCTTCTTCCTTTGCTCCTTTCTCTCGGTCGTTCATGACGCCTGCAGCTAGCAAGCGAGGCGGAGGGGCGGAGCTGCTGAGCAAGTAGGCTGGCCGGGCGAGCAATGTATACTGTATGCATATGAGCGGCTGGCTGGGGTTCTGCTCGCACCGGTTTAGGCCGGTCCTCTCCTGCTCTAGACTAGTCTGTGATTGACAGCCCAGCAGTTGTTTACCTCAGCCTGGCGGCGGCGGCTGCTACTCCGAAAGCTGAAGGGAAACTGCTGAGTTGGCAGAAAAGCGGAGGGGGGGGGGGATTTTCAATATTATAAATGGGGACAAGGTCAGCGTGAAACAAACGTCAAAAAACACGATTTTAGGCATCTGTATATCTGTATGCTTTAAAAAAAACCAACCGCATGTAAAATGAACGGTGATTTTGAAGATGCCTTCAGCTACACCAATGTGAATGAAGTCATGTGGCTAGTGGTGGTCCAGATTTTCACAGCCCAGATCTGTAAGCTTCAATTAGTGCCAAATCCTATATGTATAATTTTTGAGAATGGGAAAGAAGCAGCTCTTCCTAAAGCTGTAGAGGAGGCGGCCATTGTCACACATTTTATTCACTCCTTGCCTTCCAATTCCAAGACGTTAGTAACTGCTCTCTGGCTTGTTAACCAGGAGTGCTCTTTTTTTTATGTTAACAGGGAGAAGTTATTTACTGGTCTTGCCAATGCTATTATTTTCTCCTAGGACATTTTCTCATCTTTTCGCATTACATTATATAGGATTTGGGTTCTGGCCTGAGGAAAAACTATATCTGAGAACAGGATAGGGTCTGGATTTGCACTGTAATTTCAAAAAAGAAAGAAGCGTAGAGCAGAAATTTGCCGATCCCTTTATGGTAATGCTAAGGAATTCTAAGACTGAAAAAAGTTCCTTTTTAAATGAACTTTGGATCTTCTTTCTTTGGTTTGTGAGACTCAAACTGGAAAAAAAAGATTATTTATATAGAATTTACCAACTACTGTTGGTACTACTGTTAAATATCTATTTTCAGAGTCACCAGTGACAGGTGTATAGGACGATAGGAGAAAAATACTTAAAGATGAATTAGAATATTGAATGTTTTCTTTCTAGATGATGATAATTCTGAAGAAGGCCTCCATATCATTCATTCAGGACGGCATGAATATGCATTCAGCTTTGAGCTTCCACAGACGTAAGTATATGTAATACTCAGCTGTGACTTTTGGGTCACCCTGCAGTAAATCTATAAAAAGCAGCTTATAGAAGGAAATGGGACAGAGGAAAAAAAAACCCTTTTCAATGGTCACACGGATTGCACTAAAATATGCTGCAGGAACATTGTCCTAATAAACAAGAGGTTGCTTTGATTCAAAGTGGCAAAATCATGAAAAATCAGGACAACTAGTGTCCTGCCAGTAATGACCTTAAAAACATGGTTCATTTATTCAGTCATTACATATTTAATTTCAAACAGGTTCACTAGGTTTTTAGAGACATTGGCATTGCCTCCTGTTGAATTAAAATTGGCTACATTGCTGATTGTTTCCATTGAACATACCTGTTAAAAAATGTATGAATGATATGGAAAATTTAAATGTTAGCAATGGCTTTCGATTTGTAAAGTAACAGATTATATAAGAGTTAGGCAAATAGATGGGGGAAGGAGATAAGAAAAAAACAAGAAAAAGCCATTCTTTCAGCATAGATGCATTCTAAACATTCTAAAAACATTTTAAATTAGTGATATACTGGAAAAGAAAATTAGAATGAGAATGTCATGGAAATATACACATTTTTAAAATAGAATTATTTGATAATTATTTATAATGAGAGCCAGAATGTGGAAAGAAGGAAAAAGAGACTTCTGTTAAAGAAGTTGTACATTGTAATGAGATAGAAAACCTTTTAGCAATATGATACATCATTGTCACACATTTTAAAATTATGCAGTGTGTAGTAACCTGTAGAATTTGCAGGCTGCATTGCTTCCTACTGGGTTTTTTTCCCAAAGAGGCAGTGTGACAAAATTTAATTGCCCCAACTAGACTATTTTACAAACTCTGTTGAGTTTGATTTAAAGATATAATTATCATTAGCAAATACATTTAGTGAAAATATCTCAACTAAGACTACTTATGATATTAGAAGTTGTAGAAATATATACTTGTAAACTAAGTATAAGCATAATTTATTTAATTTATATGTTTCTGAATTAGTATGGAAATAATTAGAAACAAACTTCATCATTTCATAATATTTGTTTTTAATTAATATGTTTTAAACATAATTATGAACTTAAATGGATGAAATGCATTAATGGAAGGTACCAAGGAATACCAATAAATTATTTTGGACTGAGCACATTTTTATTTTCAGTAAAGACCAGAATATAGAAAAGTTTGCAGTTCTCAGTAATGATTGTCATAGTAACTTTCATTTAAGAATACTAACTGAAAGGAAGTAAAATAACTTTGTAAACCTGAACTCTGTTCACTTTTCTGTAACGTAAGGCACAGATCTGGAACATTAAGCGATGCCAGACATTATATGAATTAAAAGAATATGTTTTGTACACTTTTATACATGATGCCTTTAAAGTCAGAAGCATCTTTAAAAAGTTAGTTCCTGGTTTAAATACCGGTAATTCTCATATATAAATAAATTGAGACCTTTGGAAAGTAACTCTGCAAAAACAATTTATGGACCTGCTTTATATTTCATGGTTTCCCTTTTTCTAAATTTAAAAAGTGATCTCTTCTAAAATTAACATATCTTAACTTGATCTCCAATATATTCAAGCTGGAGCACATTAAATTCAATTACATTTCCCAGTCAGCTAAATGGGACTTAGAGTAAAAATGTAAGTTCTCCTGCTTAACCAAATTATATTGGGCAGTTGTATCCTTGTAGCATATTTCAGTGCAATTCTAGTACAAATATGGTCATGCTTTGTAGGTCTGTTTAGCAATCAGTTTAACTACAGAGATATTTCTCCCAAACAAATTTAACATGAAATCTTAAAAATAAACATTTCATTATATACTATGATGCATTAACAGTACAGTACAACTTACTAATTATACTTTGACTGTATATTTACGTTAAGCAACAACAGAGCTAAAGATTTATTTAGTTTTGACCTTTGTGTCCTGAACAGACCACTTGCTACCTCATTTGAAGGCAGACATGGCAGTGTGCGCTATTGGGTGAAAGCAGAATTGCACAGGCCTTGGCTTCTACCAGTAAAATTAAAGAAGGAATTTACAGTCTTTGAACATATAGATATCAACACTCCTTCATTACTGGTAAGAATTGATAGAATTACTAATTCTTTGTTAGTAGCATTTTAAAAAATAACATCACACATGGCCCTTGAATTAGATATATAGATAATAATCAAATCTATGGAATGCTTAAAGTATATGAAATGTAATACCCAGAATATGGTAGCATATTGAGTAATAATTTTTAAGCTGCTTGTTTTTAACATATTAAACTGTTCCAATAAAGATTAACTTTGTTTCTATATGGGACAGTTTTATTTATGAAACAAATTTCACCATAGAATTTGCAGCTTGGCAAAGCAATGTTCTTTTTAAAAAAATTGTACTGCAGTGCATTATTCTTTATTATACTACTGATAATTTACATATCAAGTGGGGAGAAATGATCATAATTCTGTATGTTATCTTAACATACTTATTTTAATGTATCAGGGATTTAAGATTCTTTCAATCTGATCGAAAACCATTATTTGTTCTTTAAAAATATTTGAAAATGAAACACAGGGAGAAAATGTCCATTGAAACAGGGTTCTTTTGCTTTGGATAAAAATCATATTTAGGGTGATATAGGGCCTTGTCAAAAATCCAACACAATCCACAGAAATATTTCTGCAGATTGTGTAAATTTGAGATAAAGCCCATTTCATACATAATTTGAAAAAAAAAATAGTATTTTGGAACCACCCAACCACTATTAGACGATGCTACTAGTTTCGATGGATGTAGAGCAGGAACTACAACAACCTTAAATTAATCAATGGTGTTAAAGAATATGGACCATTTGGGGTGCTCGTCATATGATAAATGCTTAAAATGAGGCCAATTTCAATTAAGTGATTTAAATATCTCAGGACAAGTCTATGATTATAAGTAAGTCCCATTGAAATTTAGCTTTAAGAAATATATTTGTAATTTGGAACTAAAGATTCACTAAAAATTTAATTGACGATTCAATTTAAGATCAATTAAACTAGTTTGTGATCCTAAACTTGATTGTTTAAAATGTAAATCGAAGAGACGTACTTCCATCATGTAACAGTATGGTCCGAATGTTGTTAGTCCAAAATCAAGTTCCACTTGCTCAGTAAGTTTTTATTTGACTGGTAATGCAAACAGGCAGCCCATCCTTGTGTTTCTTTCTGTATAAGAAGCCTTACTAAGTTTAGTGGAATTTATTCTCAGATAGCACAGCATCACAGCCTGATTTAGCACTGTGGAACTTACTTCTGGGTAGATACGAATAGGATCTGGCACTGTTTAAAATGAAGTCCTTTAGCTGAACCACACTGCCATACTGATTTGGGATTTTCAGTGATCCTATTGCTAAACCTATTTATTTGGAAACAGATCTTATTGAAGTCAGTGAAGTTTGCACCCAAATAAATATAGTTAGGATCATGCTGCAGTTGGTCTGTATCTGAATTCTTAGGCCACATACTGCAGTATGACAGGAGGCATCCATATTTTGAGTCAGACTATTTATTAATTTTATTTCCATCTGTATAGAATGACAGTGGTTCTATAGGATCCATCTGTGGATGACAGATGTTGAGCAGGGTAATTTTTTTCAGTGCTAGTATGCTGACTGCAAAAACTTGAGATACTGAATAATTGAAAACTAGAATTTCAATTCTAATAATTGAATTTCAGTAAAATTAAAGGATTGAAAAACTACTCATTGAGTAGTACTTTCCTGAATTAGTTCCATGGTAGAATTAATAGTGATAAAGTTCATTTTATTTATATAGATATTTTGTATGTTAGCTTATTCATAAAAGAAAAAAGCCACAGAAGTGTTAATATACTTCTAGACGTTGATTTTTTTGTTTGTTGTAGTGTTAATGATATATTAGCCAGGCAGACGACAGGTCTGTCCATCTTGTGCTGATAGCTGCTGATCTGGATCCACTCATAGAATCAGCAAGCCAGATCATAGTGGAACCAAACCATGATGATAGATGGTTGTTTTTTTCCTTTTGGATGTCTGAGTTTATATTATCTTAACAGGAAATTTACTATGTCAAAATCGCCCTTCAAACCACTTCATTTTCACTAAGCTAAAAATGTAATTATTGTTTTGTTTTTCTTTCAGTCATCCCAAGCAGGCACAAAAGAAAAGACTCTCTGTTGCTGGTTTTGTACCTCAGGCCCAATATCCTTAAGTGCCAAAATTGAAAGGAAGGGCTATACCCCAGGTATGTAACATGAGTTGTAAGGAAAATAGGGCTTATGAGGGGTTTTTATTTCATTTAATTAATTTAAATCAATGTTTGGTTTCTTCTGGGGTAAACAAAATGCAGTGGCCTACTAATGGGGTTTGCATGTTAACATCAAATGTTATGATTACCTGATTATAAAAATACATATGATACAGTTTGGATCTCTTGCAACATGCAAGGATTTTTTAGTAATTAAAATACAAAATTTGCATGGACACATGTAATGTTGGCTTGGTATTATTCACATAAAAATTATTGAGTTATCTTGGACTCCAGTCAAACTGAGCTCCTGATAACTCAATGAAAATGTCCATATTTTTTCTTAGATACAATATAGAAATATTTGCCCATTATTTCCTGGAAAAATTTTTTCAATTTCCCAGCCTGTAGCCCTAGGATTTTCAGATGGTATAGATGTACCAGATCTGTTTCTGGTTAGTGTTTGGGTCAGTCTACATTAATTGGGTGGTTGCTATTGTTGTGGCTTCTTGTATTTCCTTAATTATTAAAAATAGTATAATCAATGTACAGTAATGCTTACATTTTAAAAGATACATGATTTCCATCTGATGTGCTTATTCTTGGTTTCATTCAAGGTGAACCAATTCAGATCTTTGCAGAGATTGAAAACTGCTCATCTCGAATGGTGGTGCCAAAGGCTGCCATTTATCAAACACAGGCATTCTATGCTAAAGGAAAAATGAAGGAAGTAAAACAGCTGGTTGCCAACTTGCGTGGGGAATCTTTGTCATCAGGGAAGACAGAAACCTGGAATGGAAAGCAGTTAAAAATTCCACCTGTGTCCCCATCCATCCTTGATTGTAGCATAATCCGTGTAGAATATTCTCTAATGGTAAAAACTTAATTTAATATTTTAATATTTAACATAGAATACAATATATAGAGAGTAGATGACAGGTTTTGGTTGAGCTTTGAGTAATTTCTTGTTATTTCTTTTCAAGGTATATGTGGATATTCCAGGTGCAATGGACTTGTTTCTTAATTTACCACTTGTCATTGGTACTATTCCTTTACACTCATTTGGCAGCCGAACATCAAGTGTGAGCAGCCAGTGTAGCATGAATATGAATTGGCTTGGTCTGCATGAAAGACCAGAAGGTAATTTAACCATATATTCTGTATTGTGATTTTCTATAGGTCTGTTATCCTAGTAGTATCTACAGGTAGTTACTGTCCTAAATAATAATGTTGCATAAACAGTATAGAAATAGACTTTTTCATTAGGTAGCCCCAGAATATTATTCTAGCTGATCAAAAACCCAGACATTTCTGGGTGTGGAGGGATAGGGTAGAACAGAGTCCCAGATCTGTTAAGTTGTATAAATATAGAAAACATTTACAAAATTTCAGTGGTATTGCGCATTAATTTTTGTCATGAATACCATTAAAACTGGTTAAACCTGGTATAATTTTATTTTACCTAATATTGAAGATTTGTCAAAGGCTCAGCACTTGTGGCAAGTGGTTTGTTGGTTTTGATTACTCGGTTTTTGCAAATCAGCCAGTTATGGTTTAATCCAGGGGTGTCAAAGTCACGGCGTCACTTGACATATCAGGACTTTTTTCCCTTTTGCTAAACTGGGCAAGAGCTTAGGCAGCACATGACGCATCTGGCCTGCGGGCCACGAGTTTTACACCCCTGGTTTAATCAGTAAGCTGTAGTAATACAAAACAAGGGTCTTGGCAATGTGGGAACTCGCCAACGTCTGTAGCTAGTTTTCTTCTTGGAGAGCCCTCTAAATTATAAAGATTGTACCATTATAAAACATGATTTTTTAAAATTATAACCTAGTTATTACTTACCCAAACTACCAGGTAACAGTTGAAATTGTTGTTATCTCTGCCTTGTACAAGTAATATAAACAAAGTTTAATATTCCTGTCATGTTATATGTTCTGACATGCATAAGAACATAGTTCGAACTGCGTGTAATTTTCCCTTCAGCACCTCCTAGCTATGCAGAAGTGGTCACTGAGGAGCAAAGACAGTCCAGTCTAGCACCTGTAACTGCTTGCGATGACTTTGAAAGAGCACTTCAAGGACCATTATTCGCCTACATCCAAGAGTTTCGATTCCTGCCTCCTCCACTTTATTCTGAGGTGAGGTAACAAGTAGTTAAAGCTCCAGGATTCATTTTTTAAGTATGTTGTATTTTCTCTAATTCATATTACATATTACATGATTACATAATATCTACATATTACATAATATCTACATATTAGGTGGTTTTATATGATCTATTCCAAATAGTTCTTGCAGAGTTATATAATTGGTTCATCTTGCTAGATTTATCCCTATCTTCTATCTGAAATTGCAACTTTTATTAAATTTAGAACATAATTTAAATCAATAGAGATTATTTCTAAAAATGTGTACTTAAGATTTAACAAGGGACTTTGTGTTTAATCGTATAATATACATTAAGTATGTATATACTAATAAAATACTAAGCCCCATTTAATTTTACTACAACTTCTGGTCTGGTAGATAACCCATTATGAAAAAAATCAAAGCAAATAAATGATTTGTGCTTGCTTTTAAACTCTTATTGTAATTTAATGTAAAATGCTGTTTTAAATACTATGTATGCAAGTTAGTTAATTAGCGTTTTCATGTCTCAATTATTGAAGAATCCAAATTGACAGTTGGACAGTACATTTACTATACCATACTAGTTGTTTTTAATGAAGGAATTAACCAACTTGGGAGTCTTAATTTTTTTTTCTTATAAAAAAGATACTTTTAAAAAAATGATTTGGGCTTTTTTTTTAAGTTGCAACTGTCACAAGAAAAAGAGTTGGGTAATATTCAAAATGATCCTACTATATACATATTTTCTATCCATTTTAGATTTTTTTTTCCTGACAGAAGATCCTACTGTATTTATTGAAAAAAATGGTTTTGTCTTTTTGCTTTAAAAATATGCATTATTTCATTTAATTTCATTCCAAGATATATCATTGTCACTGTCTATAAAAGAATGGAATTCAGTATTATTTGAAGATCTTTAGAAAAATCATAATTACATCATTAAGATACTAAATATTAGACACAAAGCATTAAAATTTGCTATTCTCTTTCACCCAACTATTTTCCTGCTTGTTCTATACAATGCAAAATGTTTTTGTGTGTTCTAAAATACGTATAAGTTACAAAAATAAAAATTCTGAATATTTTGAAATAATTAAGGATTGCTGAGAATCAGGCAGCATGTAAATTTAAATCATCATTCAGTCTCAACAGCTGTGCAACCAACCATAATAAGTATTATAGTTTCTCCCTTGTTTTTAAAGATGTCCCCTTTTTTTTGTTCCTCTTTCACTTAGATTGATCCAAATCCAGATCAGACTTCAGATGACAGGCCATCCTGCCCCTCTCGCTGAAAGAATGTCTCCCAAAAATGTTGAGATGGGTCTGAATCATATTTTAACTGTGTTCAGGATAAAGATGTCCTATAGAAACAGGCTTTGAAAGGAAGTTATTGTCTAAAAGAAAAGGAGAAATAATGAAACATCCTGTGATTATGCTTTTGAAGTCTACAGCAAACATCATAGGACTGCTCCACATGCTTGAAGACCTGGGCTTTCTCTTTCTGTTCTATACTGGCACATACTAAGAGCAGCCTTAATAGCCTACACATGTGTCAAAATACTTATCATGTTGCAAGAGGGATAACATTCTCCTTTTATTTGAAAATTTGCACATGCTCAATGCTTTTGTTGTGCAGTTCAGTGTCACTACAGCTTTTTCTCATTTATGTTGGACTGTTAACCTCTTCTAACTTGTTTGTGATCCGCACAACAAGGAGCAAAAGAAAGCTTTGAAAACTTTGATACAAATGCACTGACTTTTTTATTTAGATAAACAATATAGGTTGGACTTTTTCTGTATATGCACATGCTCAGAATTGTCCCAATAAGACTGATCCATGCATCACCTCTTCAGCTTGGATCCTCTTGTGGATTTATTACAAACATCAAATGCCTTCAACCAATCCTTGCTGTATGTTTCACAGCCTACTATAGTAGACAAGCAACAGATTTGCGGGGCGAAAGTAACAAAAGAAAACAATAGGATTTTTTGTCAGGAGTGTGTATCTTAATTCCTTTTTAAGCATTTGTTGCCTTTCTACTATTACTGCAAAGAAGAATTTTGTTACAGACTGCCTAAAATCACTTAATCTCAGGTGAACTCATCACTTGCCAAAATGTTGAAATGCTACTTGTGTTTATGTTGCACTGTTGAGTTCTTTTTCCCTCTTTTGTTTTTGTTACTTTGTTTTCTTTGAAAGGGGGGACTTGGAAAAGGGACATACATATATTAAGACATCCTCATTTCTTATTATCTAGCCAAAACATGAAACATAATTAAGAGTTTGCCCAAATTCCTAAAGACCCAGATAGGCAATAGCACCAAACATATCAGCAAGAGTTGAGGAAAGTTGTACATGATTTATAAAGTTACTCACATAAGGGATTCTTAGCTAGTTGGTATGGGTAGGGAAAGTGAATTTATTTTTTTATATAGTTAGCCCATGACCAGAAACTTGTAAAAAATTTGTAATGAAATTTTAGTTAGATTAGGGAGGGCATCTCAAGTGAGCAGTATGTCTTTTAAGATATTTTAGAACATATTTTCTGGGGACTGCTATTTCAAATACATTCTCTATTAAAAATGAAAGTGGCTCAATAGTAAAATAGTTGATACAATTAGCAGGTTTGTTTTGCTTAATTTGGGGATGGGTAACACATTACAAGGAATTGACTAGTAGGTGATTGGGGTGGAATCTCAGCACAAATGCTAAAATATTTAATTTTTAAAAAGTCACAACTGTCACCTTCTGGAAAACTCAACTCCTTTTTTATCAAACAAACTATTGTAATTTTCAAGTGGCAAGAATTGAATTCATGTATTGCTGACCAAGTATTGATTTTATCAGTAGATAGGCTTTGGATTGGTGCAGCTCATCCCAAAGCCTGTCTTGAGGATTAGAACATGTAGGATAGGCTTGTCCACAAGTGGCCTTTAAGAAAACATGGACAACAATTCATGTTTGAATATTAACAGGGTGAAAAATGAACAGTATAAAATGAATCACGTTTTAAGTGATTCTTTTAAATGAGTTTGACCTTTAGCAAGCAAACTTCATATAATGGAATAATAAGAAAATTGAGTGATGGAACTTAAAAATACATTACATTTTTGTGAATGTCCCTCTTCCATAGAAGATTAAAATATATACTTTAACGGGATAATGGCATAAAAGGGCATTTGGTGGGCTTTTCGTTGTTTTTTGTTTTAATCAATGAGGGAACAATTGTTACGCATAGCATTACATTTATCACAGTATGATAGAAGGTTCTATATTGAAGCAGGATTGACCAATATTGTAATAATTGGCATTTCAATGTACCAATATTGTGATGAGATTAAAATTTGCAAACACTAATTTTTTCACAAAAATATTACACTTGCGGCATTACTATTATCTCTGACTTGAGAAATATTGGTCATTGTCTGGACATTGTATAATATTGGATTTTGAGCTGTAGTCCAGTATTCAAAATAACAATTAAAAAGAGGGGATAAGTCCAAAATGTTAAACAAAGTGCAATATTTAATGTTTGCTTTATAGATTATATTCAGTGGCTGTTTGTACTATATTTTCTTTTTTCTGTTTTTAGTTTGGTGCTGAATATGTCTCTGTAGATTCCACTATTCCACAAATTGTGGAAAACAATTTAATTTTTCCTATTGCTCTTCCTTGTGGATAATAAACTTTTTTTTATATAAAGCACGTTATATTTGACGCTTTTCATCTGAAGAAACAAAAGATACCCTCTCTTGAAATTATATGCTCTAGTTATAACACTTGCAGCAAAGAAATCACAGAGTTTGAACCTTCTACTCATCTTGGATGTAGTAGACTGGTCAATACATAGGTCATCATTGGGCTTTTAAAGAATGTCAGGTTTATGCACGTATTTATTTTATTCTACCAAGCTTCTGAGTACATACTAGTTTACATAATAAGAGCAATGGTCTACCTCAGCAGTCCCTAATCTTTCTGGCACCGGGGACCAGTTTCATGGAAGACAGTTTTTCCACAGGCCGGGGAGGGGGAATGGTTTTGCGTGCAACCTAGCTCCCACGCATGTGAAATGAAGCTTCACTCGCTCACCCGCCACTTGTGCAGCCAAGTTCCTAACAGGCCACGGACACGTCCACAGCCAGGGGTTAGAGACCCCTCGTCTAGCTCATGAATATCCAACATAAACCTCTTAATACCTGTGTAATTCCCTTCATCCATTAGCTATGGAGCACTGAATTGGAAAGGTTTTATGTTGCCAGTTTGGACTTAATGGGAGTTTGAAAAGAATATAAATACATACTGGCATTGCAATGTTATTTATGTTTGGTTTTCTGTAGGTACTACCTTCTGCATCGCTATGACAATGGAAAATAAATAATCTGATGCGATTGTAGAAGGTCATATCAAAATAGTTTATTTGAACAGTTAAGTATGTATAATTGCATATATGAGCTAGAAATATAGGGGACACTAAAAAACTTGTACTTTAAAAAATTACTAGTAGTAAAATAAGAGCAAAATTATATATGTAGTAAAAATGGTCCCATGAATATTTTAAAACAAGGTCTCAGTATAAGCAATCCAAAATAAGTATAGTTTGAAAAAGAATGTAGCTAAGGGCTTGAAACAAATTCCTTAGTATTCTGGAAGCAGCTGTGTCTGGCTGACATAATGTACCCTAAATATTTTGTTGTAAATTCCAGTTGTACTTCAGATTTATGATTCTTAGAAACTCTAAAAGTTGACAACTAAAAATTGATAGCACTGTTGCATGGTCATGTCAAAATTTCTTTATTAATGTGGCAGTTGCCAAACTACTGATCTATATAAAATTCAGACATGACTGAGCATTAAATTACAATTGGGGTTGTGTATGTAGCTTATATGAAATACTGAGCACTATTATAAATAAACATGACTCTTTCTGTCCTTAAGATTTTAAAAACATTTTGAATGATCTCTAGGTTAAACTGACCATGTTAAAGCTGAAATGAGCATTGTTCAATGCAATATAAAATATAGTTGAATAAGACTATTAGATTATTCATATGCTTTAGTGAATTGTATGGAGGTATATTCATTACTAGCCAGATACAATTATGCTATAGAGAATTTGATTACAAATTCCAGGGTAATTTCATTGCTTTTTAGGGTTCTTTATAATTAGGTTTCAGAGCTTAACAACATTAACAGCAAATTGAAAAGGGAACCACCTCTTCTTCCCTTCTTCCTCTTTTCTATCCAATAAGTACCGTAACTAGGCAGATAATATTATAAAGTCATTAATTGCCTAATAGGTCACATGTCAAGAAAGAAGTTTTTGTACAGTGTAACCTAATTCTAAAGTAGCTATATGCGGGGCTGGGAACACAGGCAACTACATTAATAGAATGGTAGGGATTATGATTTTGTATTGGTGCATTAAAATAAACATGGGAGTTTGATATCCGAGAAATCAAGTGGAGCTGATTGAAGAACATACATCAGTAAAGTGATTGATTAAAGATTTTTTTTTTAAAAACCATGCATTAGCGCAAATCCATCTCACTAAGTCTTGCATGCTATTAGCATCCCCCATAAATTCCCTCAATATCTATCCTTCATATAGCACTACTACTTCCATTGAAAAAGAGGACCAAACATCTCACACAGAACATGTAATAAAAATGCTATGCTAAAATATGTACTAGCGAGGTACCAATATAATCTGACATGACCTAATTCAAGTGCCATTGGAATGTAATGTTTTTCCATGAGGGAGATTATTACAGCCATTTTACACAAATAAGAAACCTGTTTGTTTTCTTGTGTGGCTGATGATAGTGAATATGCATTTCCTTGTAACAGGAGGATGAATCATATGTATTCATAACCTGATTTTAGAAGCCTGAATCTTTTGTCCCGTCCCCCCCAAGGTTATTTTCAGAACCTTGGTTTGACATTACCAATAGTGACAGGAAGACCCAAATAATTGTATAGTATTTGTGTTCTATTGTGGAGAAATCGATGGATGGATAGTTGGATCAAGGAACAAACAGAAAAAGAAAGAGAAATTACTCTAAGAGAGAATAATCTCCTTTATTCTCTAAAAGAGAAAGAGAAACTTTGATTATATGATCTCACAAAGCCCAACTTTTGCATTTTCTAACATACTGACAATTTCACTATCCTTAATTATCAAAACTGTAGAAAAAGTTACAAGTGAACCTGATATTTTTTTTCCAGGAAGTTAAAAAGAAAACAGCTTAACTTCTCAGATGTAGCCATTTTGTTTCAGGTGTGCTTTTAAAATATCAGACTCCTAGCATTACAAAAAAAAACTTTATATCTTCTTGAGCAAAGCAGACACAGCTATATAGTCACCAAAGGCTGCATTAAATCTTGTCTATTCATTTAAGATTGCATGTGTTTCCTAACAGCAATGATCGCAATTGATACTGAAAGCTCTATAACAGAATACTGTTAGGAACACACAACATTTTATGGCAGCTAAATTCAGCACTATTTTCAGTCGTCCCAGCTGCTCATTTACTGTACTTCTTTTACTTAGCTTTGCTTACTTTTGTCATTCTATCCACTGTTCTTACTCCAGACACTGGTCTTTCCAGATATAGACAGATATGTGATTAACAATTTCTCCCTCACAATAAAAAGGTCTGAATGAAAAGGGCAGAAACTGGCTTCTAAGACAATTTGGAAGCTTTGACAAGGAAGTTAAAAGGAAAAATAAAATAAGATAATACTGCACAATAGAAGCCCTACCCCATTCCTACATGTGTAAAATGCTCCTGTCAATGGGGGTTGTTGACAAATACAGTCTTTTTTATTACTTTTTTGAACTTGGCACCATTCTGCCATTCCTAAGCCATTTTGCCTACTATCTAGGCTACTTCCCAGTGTTGATGGCCATAGTCACTCTTGGCACTTCCATTCCCTTGTAATACTAATAAAGAATGGAGCTTGTTTTCGTCAGTTGTTCAGTTCTGCTTCACCTATATTGCTCCTCCATGATCATGATCAGTTGGCCATGTTTATATGTATATATATGATGGTAGCACGTTTTCAGAAGAGTACTAAACCCATGATCAGCCTGACTGATAGGTTACAGACATGAATCACCTCTACATCTATAATCTGTTAGCTAGGCAAAAAATAAAATAATAGTACATAGCATGCTGAGATATCTAATTCTCAAGTGGGCCTATACAACAATTCCTGCCAATGTTATCACAACTAAGTGTCAAATAGTCTGGAGAAGTAGGGCAGACCCTGAGGACCTAATATTACACTGAGGCCTACAAAACCTTCAGCACAGCCCCAAGTGGTCCTCTAAAAATTGCAGTGCAATATATCAGAAAGAGAAATGTATTGCTTTTGTGAGCAATAATCAGGTCAACTATATTTCATTAATATCATTTTTAAATGAAATGCAGTTCAGCCCATTTTGTCCTGGTTCCGTGTACATATTGGAATGGAAAACTGTACATATTCATAACCTTGTACTTACAAGAAAGCAAACTTGTCTTCTTAATATATAGATTCTTTTAAAGGCCATGTTAAATTCATCAGTGACAGATAGATCTTGATTTTCAGCCCTTTGTTTAGCAATCATTTAGCAACCATGCAATGGCTCTAAAAAAGTGACTTAAGACTGGTCCTCACACTTGCGACCATTGTGGCATCCCCAGTCATATGATCAAAATTTGGTACTTAGCAACCAGCAATGGTTGCATCATTTCAACGTCATATTTGACCTTCCCAGCTGGCTTCCGACAAGCAAAGTCAATGGGGTAAGCTGGATTTGCTTAACAACCATGAGATTCACTTAATAACTGCAATGATTTGCTTAACAATTACAGCAAAAGTGATAAAATTGGGCATGAATCGCTGAACTTGGACTTGTTTATCAATGGGAATTCTGCTTCTGATTGTGGTTGTAAGTTGAATAAGAATACCTGTACTCTATGTTAAGAACTGTGTTTGTGTTCACCGGTACACTGCCAATGTTACAGTGTGTATAGTATTACTATTTAACTGAGTAATGGAACCAAGCTAAAAGTTTGAAAGACTAAACTTCAATTGTATGCTATATATACCATATAATATGTTTTCTTTTTCTACTAAGCATAGAGTTTCCCACTTTCTTTTCTCCTGACAGAATTCCGGTAGTTTTTAACAGTTCTGTGCCAAGATAATATTCATCAGGGAGGATTTTTTCCAAGCATTCACATGCAACCCTATGTATGGTTTGTCCTTTGATGAATTTGTTTGCTGTAAAGCTCTTAAAAACACAGAGCCTACTAAGAAAAGAAAAAATAAACAAAGTCGGCAGCTTCTAACAGAGAACAAAAAGGATAAAGAATACACATATCAGGTGTTCAAAAACATTAAAAAGTGATGTACTGAATAAGAAGAAACAGTGCCCTTCCTTCCACTGTAACCAATCAGTTGCCTCAAACAAGATGTTCGCAGTAGCTTTCTTCCATGGTTATTTCCCATGAAGTTGGCAGTTTTAAGATAGTCCTTCGGGTTCAAAGGCAGCATTTCTGTTATGCAGCTCATCTGTGGACACTGAGGTGTCTGTACAGTCCCAGCTTGGATGCATAGAGTCTAGCACAGTGGGGACATTGGAAGTTCATTGTTGAAGTAACTGTGCGTGTCATTCTGAGGTGTCATTCAGTCTTCTATCCATTTTTGGAGGAGCCTGATTTTAAAGCCAGTGAGCGGAGGCTTCAAAGCAGAGGCTTGTCAGTAAACTTGCCAGCAGCTGCAGCTTCTAGTTGCCTATGCTGGATGTCACAGTGGCATTGGATTTCTTTAAGTATTTTGGTGTTGTTTGTGCGGCCGCTCTAATACAATTTTTTTTCTAACTATGTTCCATGGAATCTTAGGATGTCATGCATGATTCAGTGACAAACTAAGTGGGAGAAAAGGGTCATTGAGACACAGTCAATTTTCTACTTTTGCCTTTTGATCTGGCTTCTGGATTTAAATCTAAATTAGACTAAGATGTTCTCCAGTTTGAAAAAGTGTGAAAAACATCTGGTCTAGGGAAATCAGGATTGTTTTTTCCCCCATAGTTATATAAGACTTGGGCTACTAGAATATTTTTCCTGATTTTTTTATTTTTTAGATGATAGCAAATCTCCACATAACAGAGCAGGAGGAGATGGGGGTGGGTGGGGGTGAATAACACTAGCTTGATTTTTACAAGGTATGTCTAGTTCAGGCAAGGAAGATCAAACTGTAGCTATTCATTTTAATTTGGAAATACTGCATCACTTCTTCTTTTTTATTTTACTCAGCTGAAGAGGAAATAGATGCCTTCTGTTATGCAAAGGGCAAGGCAAAGGTAACTTTCTAAATCCCACTGCTTACTTTGTAGCTGTCTCAGAGTTTACAAAAGCAGCAGATTCTGAAACAGGACCTTTTCAATACATGGGAGTTATTCCTAAGACAAGTAAACTCTCCTTCATTTTACTGGACAAAACAGAAGTCCTGTCAAAGAAAAAGCTGCTTGGGTCACATTCCATCTGAAAATGGCAAGCCATCTTTGATTCCTGAAACAGCTTTCTTCAGTGACAAAAATGACCTCATCACAGTGCAAACATTAGCTTCATTACTGGAGTACCCTCTCTTTATTGGGGATACAAACAGTTCTTGCAAGTTGAAACAAGGACCTTAACCCTGGGCTTAAGATATTGTGTTGTCTTTTTATAAAAAAAAAAATCATGTAGAAGTTGTTTTGTTCCTGTAGTTCAGGGTGTCAAACTCACAACCCGTGGGCTGGATGCGTCACTTGTTGGCCCCGCCCCCTCCTGGTTTAGCGAAGAGGAATAAAGTCCCAATACATTACGTGATACCACCATGATGACAAGAGTTTGACACCCCTGCCGTAGTTCATATATCTTTCTAAATATGGTGACATTTCTGATCAGAAGTAACAATAATTATTATGGGATTATTCCAGAATGCTGAATTTGACCAAATGACTTAACAAAGTTTTCTGGGTTTCATTTTATCCTTGGCCTTCACTAATGTAACGTCACCTGTTGACAGCAGAAAAAGCAAACATCACAGTGGTGTTCATTTCAAACCTTGGGATAGAAAAGGGGGCACAATATAATTCTGCCTCTTTGGTGCCTATTAAGTGTCAACAGCTGAAGATGTAAAAAGTAAAAGGGAATATATTTTGAGCAAGCTACCCAGAAAGAAAAAGGAAAAACAAGAGAAAATGGCATTTGTATGCTGCAAGGAAATGAAGTGAATAATTGCTAACCATGATGGCATTTCATATGTTGAAAGGCAGCAAATACCAGCTGTCAAGATTCAATGTCATTCAGGAAGGCCAAAAAGTTTGCAAGGACAGTTACATCACAGCCAAGCAAACCTCAATTTCATACTTACTTCATCTTAGGACAATACACATGCTCATAACCACACATCCGCACACACACACACATGCACATAAACAGAGAAAGAGAGTACCATATTTTTTTGAGTATAAGACACACTTTTTCCACTCCCAAAACTGGATAGAAATGTCTGTGCGTCTTATACACCGAATGTTGCCAAAGCCCCGCCCCCAGTCCCATCCTTCGGCCTCTGCCTCCCAGCAATTTCCTCCTTGCAGCAAACAGCCTGTTTCAGCTTCAGCACAGCCTGATTAGCAGAAGCAGCTGATTGTAGCTTGAATCGGCCTCCCAATGATCAGCTGTTTCAGGCTGCAGGGATCACCATCACTTATTGCCGCCTCCACGTGCCCCATTTTTGGCCTCCGTGTGCCCCATTTTCCACCCATTCTGGGCGGCGGGGATCAGAATGGGTGGAAAATGGGGTGCATGGAGGCCAAAAACGGGGCATGCGGAGGTTGAAAATGGGGCACGTGGAGGCGGCAATAGGCAATGGCGATCCCTGCAGCCTGAAACAGCTGATCGTCAGGAGGCCGATTCAAGAAACAATCAGCTGCTTCTGCTAATCAGGCTGTGCTGAAGCTGAAACAGGCTGTTTGCTGCAAGGAGGCAAATTTCTGGGAGGCAGAGGCAGATTTTTTTTTCTTGTTTTCCTCCCCAAAAGCTAGGTGCATCTTATACTTCAGAGTGTCTTATACTCTGAAAAATATGGTAATTTTGCATACACAAAGATGTATAACATTATAATTATATCATTATGTTAACTAATATCAACCAACAGAAAAGGGGACTTATGATTGTAGCTGAAGAAAGACATCAACTATATGCTGCTACTTTTTAAAAGTTGAGTTCTTTGTTTAGGATCTTTAGAGTGTGACCATATCAGAAATACTGTATAGAGTTCTTTTAATCACACCTCAAGAAAAATATTAAACAGCTGGAAAACATGAGTAAAACTTGCTAATATACTCAAAGGACTGGAGCCTTCCCTTATCAGCAAAAATTGCAACACCCCCCCTCCCAAACCCCATAGTAAGATGAATAATAAAGATGAATAAAACGAATAAATTTGAATGGTGAAAGATTCAATATAGACAGGGCAGAAGAAGTGTTGCTGCCATATTATTATTATTTTTGCTGCCATACTATTTTATTTTATTTTTTTGCACTAGGAGGTAATTACATACTTGGAGATCTACAAGTATTTGAAGCCAAAATAATATCAGAGCCATCCTATGGCTTCCAAATGCAGGTAGTCTTCAACTTATGACCACAACTGAGTCCAAAAATTCCAATGTTGAGACATTTACATCTAAACAGGAAGAACAAAATATTCAGATTAAGAGTTTAATAACTCTCTTGAATAATGATATATTCTATGAAAGCTTTTAGACATGTTTAACTAAGAACCCATTTGACTTTAACATCAGGTCACTAAAGATAATGTAACACAATCACTCTTGAAAATTGGAATCATATTGGAACTTATACTGTCATGGCAACATTATGATTTCAAAAATGATCTACAATTTGAACCAAGCAATCCTTGTTCCCATCCTTCCAGATTCAGCTAGGCAGCTAGGCAGGAGAGATATAAAACATTGTGAAATTCAATATTCTTTAAAAATTGAATAATATTAATGGAAAGATTATGTGTAGATGTAGAACAACAATTAAGATTTTACGAAACTCCCATTCATCCTCCTCTGTTTCAGGTCCTCTTATAATCAAAGGATAATTGGCCACCAGTTGTCCTTGTCTCATTGAATCACGGTCGTAACTGGCAAGAGTTGTTGTCTTAAAAGAACTAGTGGTTGTTTACCTACAAACTTTTAGTTCTCAAGAATTTAGAGAGAGTTGGCTTTGTGATGGCTAAGATGCTGGACTGAAAACCCGGAGACCATTAGTTCTAGTCCACCCTTGGCCTGAAAGCTGCCTGGTGTCTTTCATCAATTCACACTCTCTGTTTAATTCATCTCAAAAGTGTGTTGCTGTGGGGAAAACAGGAGCAGGGAGCATTATATACACTGCTTTGACTTGTGCATAATAAAAGCAGGATATACATCTAATAAAGAAAGTTAAGAAGGAATCCTTGAAACACTATCCCATGTTCAATACCGTCAGCTTTTGATAAAGTAAAGCAACTACCTCAGGCTCAAGTGCTAGAAGATACCAGGAGCAATCCTATCTGAATTCCTTCTGCTGGAGAAGAAAAATGTACATCCTATGCATCTCTTAAAATGGCCTCTAGGATGCTGCTATTTAATCAGCAATATTTTCTTTAAAAAAATTAACTTGCACTTTGGTCATATGGAGACAGGAAATATGCTTTTGCTTTTTGCTTCAGGCCATAAAGGTTTCTTGAGATGCCCTCCCTTGATCTATCTAGTCTGGATGAATCCACTGCAGGACAATATGACTCCCTTTGTGGTGTGTTCAAAATTCAAGTACTAATCAAAACTGATGCTCAGTTAAAAGGCTTTCCTACTGAATACTGAATCTCAGAACTGTGATTCACTCCCATGCATGTTTCCCCTTAATGAACAGGTAATATGTTTCTATTATAAATGGATAAGGCAGAAATGATCAGACAATCTCAATGTTTAATATAGTGCAATAGTGAAACAGAGCTGCTACAATAAACCAAGGAATATAGAATGCAAGCAAAGGGTGCTACCACTTTTTATTGTATTTTGGGCTGCAGAAACTACTTTTTTAGATTGCAGCTCTAATCAGTTTTAGCACAGGACACAGGTTTAGAAAAAAATTGATCACACCTTTATTGATGATCAGATAGAAACTCTTGCAGAATAACAAGCAGTTTCAAGCTTGTTTTAAATTTCCCAACATTATGGACTGTTCAAAATTTGATCTTTCTGTCATCAGTATGCATGTTATGTTCAACTATCTATGCAGACTCAAAAAATGACGTACTGTAGGTGAACAGCAACATCCAGATTGACCTTCAGCTGCAAAATCCATTTACTAGAGTTTAATAGAATTATTGGACATGAAGCAAATTCAAGTGTTTGGATGTGGGCAGATTGCTTTCCAAGCCTTTAGGAATAAATTAAAGAAAACCTTTTTTTTCTAGGAACATTTTAGCTGAGTATGAATAGCACTTTAGTCTATGGTTTATTGTTAAACTATAAATAGCATTTGCTTTAAAGTCCACATTTCAAACTTAGGCTGAACATTTATTTTAAAAATTAATTTAATTAATTTAATTAATTAAAAATATTTATTCCCCTTTTATATGGCATGGTTTTTGAAGGTTGATGTTTACCTTTAAATCCCTTCCCCATTATTTTCTCAGTAGAAGCTCAAGAATTTTTATCAGGAATATAACTTCAAATAGCAATTAGTGTGACAGTTACCATCCAATTATAAAATATATTCACCATTAAGTGAACTTCTGGTACATTTGGATATGAATGACATGATATCAAATATCCAAATGAGAGCAGTAGCATATTTGGCTACAAAAAACCCTATTACAATGATTGTTTGATTATTATTTTTTAAAAAAATTAAGTAAAAGGAAAGTGGACAGTTATAAGCATGGTAACATACATCTAGGTACAGTCTAAAATGGCCTGTACTATATTCAACTGGATAGATGTTCACTTGGCCTGCTTTTTTAAGGAACCCAAACTGTCAGAGATGATTATAGCAGAATTGTGATCTTCTGTGTTTTAAAGGAGAAAGAGAAGAAAAGTTTGGAGTTCCTCAGAAACACTACTTATATCGCCCAATCTTTCCTCCTAACTTTTACTAGCTCATTGGCAAAAGGCAACTTTTCTCTGTTGTTTTCAGTTGCCTACTTCTCCCTGCCTGCCAAGGCAATGATACATCTTGCCTTTACGGTTGATAATTATATACCTCTGTCTTACCTAATTAAAATGATGTCATCAGATAGGGGCTGTAGCAGGATGCTGTGCCGTACCGGATATACTTCTGATACATTTCTGTTAAGAAAACACATGGCTTATCAACGTGCTGTAACTGAGCAAATGAGAAATAATACCATATAGTGGTTAAGGCATTAGAATTAGATGGAACATGAGAAGAGCTACATTCAAGTCCACCTTCACCCCTAAAAGCTTCCTGGGCTAGTCACTCTCTCTCAGACCAACTTGGCTTACTGGGGTATTACTGTGGAAGAAAGAAACAGTCTTTGTGCACCTTGAACTCCTAAAGGAAAAGCAAGATATAAACCCAGTGCAGAAATGTGAGATGTCATCCTCCTGAGTGGAATGCTTCTATTACTGTGAATTTCTTCTTAGTGTTAAAAAAATGGTTTTCAAGCAACAGCCTTGTCATTTTGCAACAACTGTCCTCCAAGGCACTGAAAATTGAGAATAGTCTCTACAGGGATATTTCTTAACAAGACTGACATCATTTCGCTATATTCTCTTTCAAGAATATATAGCATCTCAGTAAGAGCAAAAGCCATGGAAAGAAAAGAATATGAAAGCTACCCTAGCTACCCTCATTTATTCGATTTTAATCCTGCCTTTATTTTTGTTCAGTTATGATTAGTTAGCCTCAAAAGCTCAGATAGCTGAGAACATAGTGTTTTCCTTCAAGCTTCAGCTTTAATCATTCAAGCCAGCCAGCCAGCTAAAGCATTTCACCTGCTGTTTTTCTATTTTCAATCTATCTATTAATTTCTTGAATCTCATCAGTCCACAACTTCAAGTGACACCGGGCACAACCCAAATCAAATCAAAACCAAGATTATTTATAATATCAACATTGTATTATAATTGTGAACTTGATTTGCTCTGATTAATCAGACGTTATTCCTGAACTGGCAAAGCTACCAGGAAAAGGTGATTTCCCTACCTTACTTATAGTTCTAGCAGATTTTGTATACTAATTGGGATTATGCTGAATGAGTAAAAACAAAATGGTAGTCTAATTTTTCAGCTGAGAAAAGGACACTTGGTAAAGACAATCACTTCTGAAGACTAATGAGTGGGATTCTTTCTTAGCATTAGAACTTAGCATTTAATCCTTAAATCATAAAATGTCACATTCCGTGTTTGCTAGTTTCTCATTCTGAAACTTCTCATGGTTCCATATAATTAATAGAATGGTGGAATCAACTGATGGAGAAGACGCAAATTCCAGGTTATAGAATCCAGTTTATTACTAAGTAAAGTGTCTTCTAACTCATGATCAACTCTTGATGTCTTCATGGACATGCCCACAATGTCTTCTTGGCACCAGTACACAAGTGGATTACCCTTTTCTTCTGGGATTTTTCTGACTTCGCAGTTTAGCCTACAGTCCTAGTGGCTGTCAGGGGCACCTCTGATCTTGTACCCCCATTGTATGACATGACAATATAAAATAACTATTTTCTTTAATAAGTTATTTTCAGTTATTACATGCACACCTTGGTAAATCAGTATTTATTTCAATTTGGACACTTCACAACTTCAAGCGACACTGGGCAGTTGACAAATAGCAAAATAAAAACCCAAAACAAACCAAAACCAAGATGATTTATAATATCAACATTGTATTATAATTGTGATATACAAACATAAAACAATAATGACAAACACATTCAAGGAACCCCATCAATGTCACTTCAAGGTCTGGGAGAACAACCAGTGCTCAAGACTTTAAGGAACATCAACAGGATGGGAGCCACATAGATTTTTAGAAAGGATCTCTTCCCAAAGGACAGGTAATAAAACAAAGAAAACACACTTCCTGGGACCAGATAGATGAGATTGTTTAATAGAAGGGACTCAAGCTGTGCAATTTCTGCCAAAATATATGAGCCTGGCACAAAGCCAGCATCGTGAATTATAACTGGAAGCAAACTGGCGACTAGTGAAATTCATGGAGCAGACATGTTACCTGGGCATACTGAGGCATGTCCATTACTGCCCGCATTGCTGGACCACCTGAAGCTTCTAAGTGATTTTCAAGGGCAGTTTCATGTATAGTGCATTGTAGAAGTCAAGCCTTGAGATTACCATGTCATGAGTAACTGTATTATTATATTTATATATCATCTTTTCCCTGGAAGATCAGAGCAGCATGTGTGTGTGTGATTTTGCAATTATTGTGACAATTCTGTAAAGTGTATTAGGATAAGTATGAATGATTAAGACAAAGTTACTAAACATGCCCTTCTTCTTGAACTGGGACTCCCAATTCTTGCCCCAAACATTAACAGCTTTATGATAAATATAAATGCTTTATTAAATTTAAAATAAGTAAGAAAATGTTATGAGTACTTCATAAGTGAGAAACTATGCACTACAGGTAGTCCTTGACTTACGACCACAATCGAACCCAAAATTTCTATGCTAAGTAAGACAGTCAATAAATGAGTTTTACCCCATTTACAACCTTTCTTGCCACAGTTGTTAAGTGAATCACTGGAGTTAAATTTGTAACACAGTTATTAAGTGAATCTAGTTTTCCCTTTGACTTTGCTTGTCAGAAGGTCACAAGTGGTGATCATACAACCCTTGGACACTGCAATCGTCATAAATATGGACCAGTTGCCAAGTATCCAAATTTTGGTCACATGACCATGAGGATGCTGCAATGGTCCTAAGTTTGAAAAACTGTCATGTCACTTTTTTCAGTGCCGTTGTAACTTTGAATGGTCACTAAATGAACGGTTGTAATGCAAGGATTACCTGTATTCATTTTGTGAGGATTACCCATGTAATATGTCACTGTCTATAGCAGTGGTGTCAAATTGGCAGCCCGCAGGCTGATGCATCATGCCCACCCCAGCTCCTTGAATGGGAAAAACGTCATGAAACATCATGTGACGGCAACGTGACGCCATGAGTTTGACACCCGTGATCTATAGGAACATCTAAGAAGATCATTGCATTGGATGGTTGAAATAGCCAATTCTAATTTTAATAATTCAGTAATCATGTTTTTCCTATTCTTACATGCAGCACTATGTAAAGTAGGAAGAGATACAAAGATTTATATAAGTATCAACAGCTCCAAGTCAAAGTGCCATCACCAGCTCTAACAACTTTTCTTCTAAACAGATCAAAATGGATCAAATGCTATGTTACCATGTTGTGTAATGGTGTTTCACAAGGGCTTGCTGATAAAAACAGAGTGATATTTACTTGAATTAGGTTCCACTCCTTCCCCTTTTTTTCTGAGTCATCTTAATTGTTATCTGCTCACTGCCAGGAGAGGCAAAACCAGCTGGGCAGAGCCATCATCCAGATACCACACAAGGCAAGGATTCATACAACTTGAAGAAAGAAAAGCAGAATAGCTGCTTTTATAGAAAGTGTCTGGTTTTGTGTGTTTGTGTGTAACATACTTTTTTTTAAGCAAGCAATTACAGCTAACTTCTGCATTTTGATGAAATTTCTCAAAAATGTGCTCATAATACAATATTGCAATATTTGGCCTTATGAAGTGGCTTAAAATTTATCAGACAAGAAATGATTTCCTTGAAAATAATTTGACAAATCTAAATGTTCAAAGAACATCACGAAACAAGTACAGATATACTCCAATATGAACCCACTAAGAAGTCTACATGGGCGTGTCCTTAAAGACCACTTGGAAACTTCAACTAGTCCAGTGGAATACAGTGGAACAAGCCTCACTATGTCCATATAACACCCTCCTCCATGAACTTCACTGGTTACCGGTTTGTTCATGGCTGTGATTTGAGTTGTTGGTAATGACCTACAAAGCCCTTTATGCATATGCTGATTATTTCCCATGATGTCTACCTGGCCAATATGACAGAATCAATATGCTCTGGATTATTTCAATTAAACAATGTCCTCTTATCAGATAGGGCTTCTTTGTTGTGACGTTGGCCTTTTGGAATGAGGTTCCCCCTTGAGATCCTTACGATTCGCATCCTACTGATATTGCAGAGGGCCACGAAGACCTGACTGCTGCCCCAGTGATCAAGAGTCAGATATCCCTGAATGGTTGACATAGCTGCCCCAGGCTTTTGGGTAAGGCACAGGAAGACCCTCACTGAATGTTCTTCCAAGCCAGATTTGCCATCTTGTTCTTTTGTTTGTATTTTATTCACTGTTACCTTCTTAATTATCTTTTTTAAAATTCTGTTTATTATATTGCGAGCACCCAGAGTCATTCTGGAGTCAGGTGGAACTAAAATAAAATCAAAACAAACAAATAATAAAAAATTAAAAGCTGGTAGTTTATTTTAATGTTAGGTTCGATAGAGAAGAATATTTAAAGTGATGGGTCCTTGGTGCTCTCTGAGCTTGGTAGTTTTCTTGCAGTCGTTTCATTACCCAAAATAGATAATATCATCAGTGTGCTTGTTGCCAAGTTTGAGTAATAAAACATCTGCAAGAAAACTACCAAGCTCAGAGAGCACCAAGGATTCCTAATTTTGATTTAATATAATTATCTGGCACATTCTATTTTATGCTTTTATTGATCACAGCGCTGTGTTGAAAAGTGAGATTAAAAATATAGTACAAATATACTCTTCTGAGTGTCAAACTGAGTGTCAAACTACACAATAATACTTTGCACAGCATTCTGCTTCAGGTTATGACCTTATATATTTTTGAATATTCTATCTAGTCCATTTCTTCCTATTAAAACTTGTTCGAAGCAAGTGGTGCATTTAATTTAATTAACTATAAGCCCAAAACAGCCCAGTCTCATATAGTAATAATGGAAGATTATAGCTGGCTTTCAACCCTTATCCACACAGCGGAGGTGTTTTTAAAAAATACAAAAAGGATTAAATATCTTTCAATTTCAGTGAAATGGTTACAATTCTTATTAGGCTGGTATGCAGATAAAATTAATTAAATAAAACTATCCATTGGAACAGGACAAACCTAACATTTGTATATTTTTTATGGTCATTCTAAATTGGTGCCACCCTACCTGGAGTAGCAAACTCCATGTATATGTGGAGGAAAAGTCTTTTTTATTCAGGGGAGGAAAGTCTTCATGTTATTGAAACATAACTCCCAAGATCTTTACCATTACTCAGATGGTACTAACCTATGAAAGCCAGGCTTATCTGGACACCCACAGGAGCATTGCATATAAAAAGTCTACAGATCCATGTAAAAATACCAAGGTTTTGAGATGTAAGAAAACCACCAGACCAAGATAAATCATTTTAGAATTTTAATACCATAAGCTGTACAATTAAATTAAACAATCTGATATATTTCAGGGTAAAAATAAAAAGCTTACAATAACATAGTAAAGATGCAGACTCTTAAATTGATACTTTAATGAAGCACCAGCTTTGTTGAAGACAGCATTCAGTCCTCAGGGATAGGAGCCTATCAACATGATATATCTTGCCTTGGAAATCTCTGCCCACTCTTCCTTGCGAAAGTGTTCCAGATCTGTAAGATTGCAAAGGCATCTTCTGTGCACAGCCCTCTTCAGGTCAACCTACAGATTCTAAAATGAATTCAGGTCTAGGCTCTGGTTGGGCCATTCCAAAACTCTGATCTTCTGGTGAAGCCGTTGATTTGGCGGTATGCTTTGGACCCTTGTTGTGTTGAAAGGTTAAATTCCTCTTCATCTTTAGCATTTTAGCAGGAGCTTCAGGGTTTTGTGCCAAAATTGACGCATATTTGGAACTGTTCATAATTCCTCCACTTCACTAAAGCTCCAGTTCCAGTTGAAGAAAAGCAGCCCCAAAGCATCATACTGCAACCACTATGCTTCACTGTGGGTATGGTGTACTTCTGGTGATGCAGTGTAGTTTTTGCAAGGAACATACGCTCAGACTAGTTTTCTTCTTGTTTTTTTCATCAGTTTTTGATAGATATCAAGTTGTTGTGCCATATTTTCTCAGCTTGTTGATGACTGCCTTCACTGGGTTCCATGGTATAGCATTCCAACAATAGATTGCTTTGATGCTTTGTAAGCTTTTTCTAAATCATGGTTTTTACTATAAATGGCAACTGAGTAAATGTCAGAAAAATCCTACTACAACAACTGAACTTTGTATAGTCTTGATCAGAGTCACTTTAATTGATGGTAGGTATTCACTACCATTGAACATCAGTTTGAATGTGATTGATTAATTCTGAACACAGCCTTGCTTATAAAAGGTTGTGAATTCTTATAAAAACATGTTATTGTACATTTTTGTTATTTTTCCCCACTAAATAATTTCAAACCAGGCATTTTAACATGGATGTGTATACTTTTTATATACACTGAACCTCTCTTCCATCAGTAGGGTTAACTCAGCTAATTATTCATATTCATTTTGCTCTAGTCTTCAGGAAAGAAGAAAAATTATATTCCATTCATTTATCGAGCTTATGCATATATTAAAAAAAACATCTAACATGTTGCCACTTCACTCATTTTTTAATATTTATTGTCTCCTAATCAGAAGCAAATTACCTTTCCAGGTCTAAGACCATTGCCTGGAGGATATGACTGCCTTTCTCTAATTAATTCAACATCCTACACTACCAGGATTATAATTATTTGCTCAAACTATTAATAAGTGCTGTCAGGGTATGCTGTTTTTCTTCTGTCATTGAGAAACATGGAAATCAATGCAATCACTGCAGGGGAATGTCACAGCTTCAGACATACATGGCCTCTTGTTTCATGTCACTGACATCCTTTTGATTAAAATTTATACTTTATGAACTAATTCAGTCTGTTTTTAAACACAAACATTTTCTTTCCCTTTGTTTTTTTCTTTCCAGAGAACATATTACTAAATGAGTTTTCAAACAATTTCCTTTTTAAAAATGACAAGGAAAACCTAGCACTTTACAAAAAAAACAACAAAATATATTTGAGTAAAATCTTGAACAATATAGTGTATGCAAAACGTTTATATGTGTAACATCATTACAGCTTATGTCATGATAGGAGTCATCAGCAACAGAGAACCAGCTTGGTGTAGTGCAGGGCTGTCAAACTCGCATCATCACGTTGTCGTGATATATCATTCGCTAAAATGGGGATAGGCGTGGCCAGCTTGTGATGCATCTGGCCCAAAAGAAGCAAGTTGCACACCCCTGGTGCAGTGGCTAAGGTTAGAAACTAGGAGATCATGAGTTCTAGTATGACTGCTGGTTCCTGACTTTGGATCAGCCCTGCTCTCTCAATCCAACGTACCTCACAGGGTGATTGTGGGAAAAATAAGAGACAGGAGCATAAAGTATAAATGCTGCCTTGAGTTAACTAAAAATAAAGGTGGGATAAACATCTAATGAATACATAAACCACCAGAGGGCCACAGGTTTCCCATTGCATATGTAGATAATAATTTACTCTAAATTAACATTTGATAATTTAGAAGTTTGCAAATAGATTTGAACTTTGGTAAATAAATATGTTACCAGTCTTCTATTAATGTAGTCAATTGATTAGGAGAAGGTAAGAACTAATGTAAATTTTCTACCTTCGTCCTTCAATTTGCCTCAAGGCCACTGCATCACACTTCAGTGAACTCTGATGATAGCCCACTTATTAGTGCAGTATATATTGCACAAGTGCCCAAAGCACCTAATATTCTGTGGAACTAATGTTGGTTTGAAATAAAGGAATACAATTTACTGTATGCAAGCTTTGCTAAAAATCATGGTTTGTTACCACAATTGTTTCATTACAATTTGAATAACAGATCCCATGTTAATTAATGCAGTCAATCAGATGTGCCAACACGTCCCCACTGTCTGGCCTACAAAGCAAGGTCAAAATTGTTCTGAGTTTCTCTCCTCAAAACAATGCAATCTCTATCATCAGTCAGTGTGGGGGTCACAGAAGAAACAGCACATTGATAAAGATACTACTTTGCTACTTGTAATATGCCTCATTTCGTATTTGTGTAAAACTGTTCCAGTGGATTCAATTTCAGTATTACTGGCTATGACATCATAAGCATGGGGAGTTTCTGCAAGAGGAGAATTAAATTAATGGATTATTTGGATTCTTGAATATATAAGAACTCACTGGCTAAAAAGACAGTGAGTGTTGCATTCTTTTCAAGGGAGGGAGACCTAAGAAAAAGCAACAAGTTTCAGGAAATAGTGTTGGTGATTCATGAAATGCTTAAAACTTTCTTCCATAGCTTTTACTAAGAACTGACTCAAAGTGCCTAGCAGCAGAAAAAATAAAGGTTACTCATTAAAACTTGCTGCCATGCGTTTCTAATATTAAAGTCTTCTTTCCGGTTGCAGCCAAATCTCTGTGCATATCATAACATTCTGCTAGAGATTCTATGACTAAAACTTTAGCTTCTTTAGTAAGCTTTAGTAAACTTCTTTTACTATGGCCCACAAAATAATTGTTTGTGTGTGTGTGTGTGTGTGTGTGTGTGTGTGTGTGTATGTGTGAGATAGCGCTGTGTATTTCAAACAGGAATACTTTTCCACAGACCAAGCCTAAACCAAATAATAAGCATAACATTGCCATTCTGCTTATTAACACTTAAACAGTTTCTAAATTGGACTAGAATATTGAAAACATTACAAAAGTTTTTTTTAATGTAGGCTATTTATTTATTTCATCACTCAATGGCTTTGTCTGCATAAGAGCTGTTAAAATATATTAGCTTGTGCCATCAGTACTCAAAATATTCCCCATCATTGATTTGTGGACCTTGCAATGGACCTGTTTACAAACACCAACGGATCTGAAAACATTTTTTTAAACCACGAACACTTTAATATTTATACTACAATTTCTTAAGTAGTTAGATCACTTTTCCCATATTAAACTTCTGTTAGCATTATTTCTCTCTGTAAAAAAAAGACCTTGTTTTTGCTTAACATAGAAGCTAGGAGAACAGAAATTTGCAAAGAGGAAGTGGTTAAACAGGTTATGTTGTCTTTTATAAAAAAATAGGCTGAGATGTTTGCCAATGTAAATAAAGGCACAGAAAGAGTGGCATCAGAATTACAGGTTATCTGCCTTAAAAATATGTACAGAGGTATAGGTAGAAAAATACTGCGGCTATCCACCTACCTTTTCAAAAAACAAACTATTGATTATTGAAAGGAAGTCAGAAACAGTGTTCTACTTAAATTTCTTCTGTTTCAAAGACTGTCCAATCTAAATCTAATTTAAAGATAAAAAATCAAACCAAATAACAATCAAGAGGATAAAAAAGTCTTAAAACTACCCAGACACAGTACATTTTGGAATAGATAAAATAGCTAGACTTTCACCCAGACGTTCTTGCTATGGTGAAAATAATTCCATTTAAATTTAGTAATTCATTCGTATATATACACACCCACACATATTTGTAGCATATGAATTGAAAAAAGCATGTTCCCATTCTTGGATACTTGGGAGTTACATTCATAATAGAACTGATGCTATACTTTTAGCTACCTTTGGTGGGTTTACATTTTTAAGGCCGTTCCAGGACTGCTTCATAATTGAATAGGCCTAAGAACCATGATGCCTCATCCTGCATAACAAAATATTTAGTTGGTACTTGAAGAATATCCTGAATGAGACAAATCCTAATTAAGGCTGGAAAGGTGAGAAATGAGAGTTTCACAGATTAATTAAAGGGAAAAGAGAAAAGTCTAATCTTGATCAACAACCAATTAGGCTTCCAGTGACAAGGGAACCTCAATCTCCATTGCCATTCTAATATTTATAATAATTAAAGAGGGGCTGGATTTACTCCCCCTCAATAAATAGAATATTTGCTTTCACAATATGCCACTAATTTAGTGGACTTAATATTTAATATTAAGTCCAAATATTAATATTTGGGTAGGTTATAGTCAAACCTGCATAGAATGAACTAGGATAATTATATCTGAGCTTAAGTCCATGTATTATCATGGAAATTCATTGGATTCACTTGGGTCAGTTAGTCTCTCTTAGCCCTACCAAACCACCTGTAAAGCATTTAAAGAAATACCTTCCTCATTCAGGGAACAGCTCACAATTTTCTGGAGACTTTGATAATGGAATGATTTTCCAAGATGAGAACCACTTTATAAGAAAAAGGCTGTACTTCAAAAAACTGGGAAGAATATATTTGTAAGTTGCTCTACAGACCTGATCTTAAAGCTTTAAACTAAAGTCCTCCTATGAGGAGGGAAAGTGATCAGAAAACAGTGAAATACTTAGTGAAGATATTCAGTTGTAAACAACAACAAAAAACTCACAGAAAGAAGTGTCAACTCACATGACCCAAGGATTCCAATATTTCTATACCTTTAGATAGATTTATTTATGTATTTATGTATTTATTTATTTATTTTCAAACAGATCGACTTGAATAGTGAATTGCCCTTTATTTGAAGATTTAATGCAGAGAGAACCTACCATAGCTCTACAGTTATGATTTCCTGCTTCAGTCAAGATCAGATTAGATTATCTTCAAAGTCACTTCAGTCTCTATTCTGTTGGCATCTTTCTTTTTAACGTGTCCCAAAACTGCATTCTGTTAGTCTATTATGAAGAAACACCTCCTTGAGACAAAACATAGCTTGGATATATTGTACAGGCTACAAGCCACACACTCTGCAATTCATATTGGAATTCTAAAGCATTCTTATTCTCCTTTTAAAATTAAGGGTAGTCAGTACCCTATGTACTGCTGCCCTTTTTTCTGAGTAAATATGCATTCTATCAAGCTGCATATAATCCACAGGACTGTGAAACAAACTTTAGAAAACCCTCACTTAATGATGTACAACATGATAGCTACAAACGTTTCTTCAAGCATTCTTGTCATGAAATGGTTAACAGCTTCCCGTTCCTCTGTCTAACTTAAATGTCAACTTTCTCATACTAATGACGTTTTCAGAAGTTAGGAAATCTCTAAAGGCTAAGAGGGGAAGCCAATAATGCAGTACTGCTTCAGCCAAGTTAAATTTCATAAATTGCTTTTCCTTGTTTTCTTTGAATTCAGGACAAAAAAAAATCTATGTATTTCATCTTACACATTGAATACAGTTCTGGGAACCAAGAACTTGATCTCCAAAGGGAGAGAAGGGTGGAGGTTGCTACTGACAGATAAATAGTTCTCAATTTTCTAATGTTCATGCTTTTAACCAACAAGCTTGATTTTTGCTGTTGTTTCTCGTGTCTTGAATTTAGCTATGCTGAAACAAGTTGTCCTTAAGTAAGCCTAAATGTTGGGCTATACATTAAAACAAATGTAGGTTTTTGGAACGTATAAAACTAATGTTGGATATTCAACTAAGAATATATGGAGACTTTCACTATGCTAATGAAACTTTTTTCCTGTTTTTATGATAGTTTTAAATGTGAGTCTGAAACTTGCAGATGATATGATTTCTTTTTACCAGCAATCTTTAGCAGAAGGCAGCAGCAGCAGCATTCTCTACCAGAAGAATGGCAAGGACATTCCCATGTAGGATCCTGGCCACTCCTGCTAAAGTTGTCCTTTGCCTTTGAAAATGCTGTATTCACAAGTAAAGCATTAAATACTTTGGAATACTTTTTCTCAATTTCTCTGAAACATCTGATTAGTATGTACACAAATTCATTTGAGGCCCGTGTTTCAACCCTATATACTCTGTCCAAAAGAACACAATTGTGGGCTGATTTGTATAGATAATTCACACAGGATTGGAAATTTTCTAACTTTTAAAACTTGCTGGAAACCACTAGAGAGCCATCCCGGGTCTTCTTGGACCTGGATGGCCATTTCTTAGACTGTATATTCTACAGGCTAAGAAATATATTCTACAATCTAAGAAATTCAACAGTCAGTTCTTGTGGTTTTAAGTATTCTTCAGGTATAATTAAGAGATTTGTTCCACCTATCTTTCTTTTTGGTGTCTTTTCTACCAGTTCTCACTCTTCAATGTAACTGTTGGATCTTGCTTACATTTTCCTATTTGCACATAAGCTAACAGTAGCAGCATTTTGAACATTGTTTCCCATTGCTTCCAAAATATTTACATCTTTCTTTACTTGATTTGTTTTGCACTAAAACACAACTGCAGGTTAAATCTAGGATTCAGCAATGTCCCTAGCATAATGGACTATAATGACAATAAAATAACACAGGGGTGTCAAACTCACATCACAGCAGCATCACGTGACATATCAGGACTTTTTTCCCCTTCGCTAAACTAGGTGTGGGCGTGACTGTGGCCAATGCATGACACATCTGGCCCACGGGCCAGGAGTTTAACAGCCCTGAAATAACATATCTATGATGATGTCATCATTCAAATGTGATTACGTTCAGGCATCAGGATACATAATGCAAATATATAACTGGCATTTGTGTTATATCCTATTGTATGGATCATAATTGGCCCTCTTTGTCCCCACAGTTGCCACTTCTATGGTCAATTAGCAATAGCAATAGCACTTAAGACTTATATACCACTCCATCTGAGCAGTTTACAAATGTCAGCATATTGCCTCAAACAATCCGGGTCCTCATTTTACCAACCTCAGAAGGACAGAAGGTGGAGTCAGCCTTGAGCCAGTCAGGATCAAACTCCTGGCTATGGGCAGAGTTTGTCTGCAATCCTGCATTCTAACCACTGCGCCACCAGGGCTCCCTTACAGAATTGTTCTAAAACAGTTCCTGTCTTTGTGAGGATAGCTCATGTCAGGGACATCAGAGAGGAGAGGATCAAAGCAATCAAGATAGTGGCAATGATCTGTCATTTGAAGCTCTGCTTCTTTTTCATATACATCCTGTGTGTAATGCACAGAAAAAGGGGGGTGGGACTTTAATCATATGGTCATAGCGACCATAATGACTTTTTAAAATTACTTTGGTAAGCACCTTAATTTGCATTTTTCTCCATTTTTTTCTCCAGGTGATCATAAACATGTATGGTGTATTTAAGTTGCCATTGTGAATACAATGTCACTCAATGAAATACAATATATTCGAGGTATCTCTAAATTTACAACAGAATCTACTTCTCGCTTTTTCCCCAGAACTTCATAGCTTTTGAACTGTAAGAAAGTAACTAATAAAATACTGATTTTGCTAGTAAATACAGGAAAACACTAAGGATTGAAAAGGTATGAAGAGATTTCGCCAAAGACCAGGGGCAAAAGATTCAGCAGTCCAATAAATAAATAAATGGAGAACTGTGCTTTTTTTTTTAGTATAAAAGAAAGGGAAGGAATTAAAAAAAAATCCATGAAATAATTTGTGTGCTGTTAGTGAAATAACATTAAATGAAAAGAACATGAGTGATTCATTGATCTATTTATTGAAAACACACTGGAGGAACATTGGGAAGAAAAGAAAAGAACAAAATGTCACTGCCATGAGATAAGATCCCTCTTCAAAATTTTGTGCTGGTTTTGTGATGGTGGTTGACAATGTTTTTTTTCAGATTAATTCAGTGAGTGTATATAAGGATTTTTTTAAAAAATTGTCCCCTTTTCATATTAAAAAAAAATAAATCTGTCAACTGGCTTTTTATGATGTAAATTTAGGGTAATTTACATTTAAAGCATCCAAAGTCAAGTCTTCTCATGCCAAAATAAGAGCCTAAACATCTACAGCTACTTATTCAACTCAAAGTGCTGATAGCAGCTGCTGAGGATTTTTTTTTTGCCCCCTTCTTTTAAAGACTGGATTCTTTAAAACAAAATTAAAACCAATCTACAGAACCTTGAGTTTTTGAAAGTGCACTACAGTGAAGTATGTATTTCAGAAATTACCGATTTTTCTGCAGCGAACAAAGAACAAGTGCTAATGATGTCAACAACATAAAAGCTTTTTATCTTGGTACGTGACTATAGTCAGCGTGCATCCAATTTGCCAACCGATTTAGTTAATTTTTAAAAAAATTATCCACACATTTATGGAAGCTTTTAGTGTAAAAACACCACTTAGGCCAATTATAACTATTTTTTAAACATCACACTTATCATTACAAATTGCAGCATGAGAAAATAACTAGCGAGATACCATCAACAATTAAAGAGCTGCCACATGCATAAAGCCCATGCTGTAAGAAAAGGCGATGGAGAAGAAAAAAAAAGATTGAAATGCTTTTAAAAAAATTAAGCACACAAAAGCCAATAAAAACCCTACAACTACACAGAAGCAAACCCGGTTTGGAAGATTTTATGAATTTACTTGTAATCTTATTTTGTGAGAAATAACTAACTTTACCAGATCTATACTAAATATTACAATCCAATCGACTGGTAACAATAACTAAATCTCTACTAGATTCGCATCTTGTATGAATCGCTTTGCCTTCAGTTGAGCTTCATCCTTTAGTTCAATTCAGGGACAGGCAATCTTCTGGTGTGTGAATGCAGGCGGACTGGTGGTGGCAGGAACGCCAGCGTTGGGGGGGAATGACAGGAAGCGGACAAAAGATGTATTGTACACGTGTGTGAAATGGGGAGGGAATTGCTTTGGAACTGAAGCTGCCGGTTTTAATCTCTCTCCACACTTTGACATTGCAAAACACGCCGCAATTCCAAGCTTGGGGGGGGGGGGGGGGGGGGGGGGGGGGGGGGGGGGGGGGGGGGGGGGGGGGGGGGGGGGGGGG
>JANHFL010010340.1:162313-177057 GCA_032468155.1 Oxyrhabdium leporinum | reverse complement strand
CCCGCGCTCTTTCGCATTCCCACCATTCAATTGGCCTCGCGGCTGTCGCCGCTTCTGAAGCCCAGCCTTCGAACGCTGCGCAAGCCCATTAAAGCGCGGCCGTGTGCGCTTTCCGCTGTCACGTAGGGAAAAGTGACTCAGTGCTGACTCACTGAATTCTCTGCCAATGGAATTCCCAGTCTCTCAGCTGTTCCCGGGCAGCCTATCCCGAGCGGACGAGAGGCACTCCTCAGCCGCAGTAAACCGGTCTCTCCCAAATCCACCTCAATCCAGTTTGCTGTTCCGCGCGTCAGAAGCTTTTCTCGATAAGGCGGGACTTTTGCGCTCTTGCAGACAGAGAGCAGGCCAGCTTGCAGAAAGGCGGCTAAGGGCCTGAAGCCTTCCGCCGATCATCGGCGAGGATTCTCTCATATCAACTTGCAAAAAATTGCGGCGTTAATGCTTTTAGGTTGCCAGTCGAAAACGCCTCCTCCTTTGCCTGCCTTAGGCGCTCTCCGAACCGCCTCTCTGCTTTAGAAGGCTCGTCAGTTTCAGAACTAATCTCTCTATGGTGCCAGTCAGTAGACCGTAGAATAATAAAGTTGGAAGGGACCTTGGAGGTCTTGTAGTCCAGCCTCCTTGCGGGAGAGATCCTATGGTTTGGATCTTGAGGAGAACTGAAGAATGTCTGACAGCATTTCCACATGTCGTTCAGTGTCACCTTCAGTCAATATTGATACACCACTGATCCTTAGATTTGGGGGCAATATATAAAGCGAAATGTAACTCTCAAGGGCAGGGTTACAGACATTTTTCCTACAGGCTGAATCCTCATTGCCTGCAAATGTTCTTTCTGTTACCAGTCAAACATGGCTTGCAATGTGTAAAAATCAGTTCTGTGCTTTTTCTATATGCAAAAGAAGTCACTGGGAATCTAATTCGATTCAGGGGTCCTTGGTGCTCTCTGAGCTTGCTTGTTTTCTTGCAGATGTTTCAGTACCTTACCTAGGTAACATCACTGCTAGTAAGGAGTGCGGTTTGCTGTCAGTTTGATTCAGCACAGATACAAATACGGACCAGGGTAGTTGAATTTTGGCCTGCAGGAACCAACATCCCCTCCCAAGTGCACAATAGGAGACAGTAAAAATAATCTGTTGCTTCAGTTCATGAATATTATCCATGCTACAAATACTCTAAATTTGCTTATGGCCTTTTAGCTCATTTTTACAGGCTATTGACTGGTTGTTTGATATACTAGGATATAATAAGACAGAATATATAGGCCATAGTTATGAGGGAATAGGCTAAAATTTCTGTTTCTTAGGGGGAAACAAGTTGCACTTTTTTTCTTTTCAAAAGATTGTATTTGCCACTTCTCCAAAAGAATATCCTCACTTTGCCCAGATCCTGCATTTCATTTTTAGGCTAACAATAACATTAGGAGATTGTTTAGACTGGGAGAGAGTGAGAGATCGTAGATCACCTAGAAATTTCAGTGCTGAGGATTCTTTTCCTAGGCTTAGTCTAGCACTCGCTACCAACTAAGATGTATGGAGTTGCTAAAACTCAGAATTGGATGCCTCATGTGGCAAGCCTTTGAACTGCATGTTAAGCTATACTGTAAACCATGATTACCCCAGTCAATAAATATGAGCTGTTAGATGATTATAGAACCATGGCACGCAGAGCCCTCTCTGTGGGCATGTGAGCTGTTGCGCCAGCTCTGCCATACATGCTCAGCTCTGCCGCACATGCACGTCTCCATCTGGCCAGTTGGTCTTCGGGTCTCTGCTGTGCATGCGCAGAGGCAAAATGCATGCACGGGGGAAGCACACACATGCGCGAGAGGGTGCATGTGTGGAGCACATGCGTGCGTGGGGGCGGGATGCATGCATGGGGTGCATGCATGGGGGACAAGCGTGTATTGTATTTTGGGGATGGCGCGCACGTGCGCGCTTTGGGCACTCAGTGCCAAAAAGGTTAGCCATCACTGTTAGAGAACATAACAAAGGGTGTCCTGATGCAATTAAGCCTTTGTGAAAAAATCTTATGACCCTGAATTCGAGTATATTCCTATAGCCTTTGTTTCAATCCTGACTTGTTCTTTAATTCTTTATCAGAATTTGATCCTGATTTGTTTGTTCCTGGTTTCTGAATCACCTTACAATGCTTCTTACAATCAGGCCCTGTCTACTCGATATATTCCTTACTAGCTCTGCAATTCCTATCTTCTAGCATCTTTAAATCAGTAGTTGGGAACCAGTGGCCCTCCAGATTTTGTTAAATTCTAATTCTCAGCAATTCCAGAAGGTCTGACCTTACTCTTAGGTTTAGCAAAGCAAATGTTTTGGTTGACCGACTGGAATGGGCAACCAATTAGGGCTAAGTTGTACCTATTTCATTCTCAAAATCCACTATCTAGATCAGCCACTTCATTTCACGAAGATATCTCATAATTTGTTGTCCTGAGAGCCTCCTGGCAGTGTATGATGTACAACTATCACCAGCCAGAATGTGCAGAAGAGTGTGGATAGCTACAAGCAATTACCAAATAATATCAGTAAGACTCTTTTATGTAGTACGCATCCAAGTTTGTGCTTCAACCCCGATGCAGAAAAAGAGCAGATTGATAAGTGTTATAATCAAATTCAATCTGAAATCAACACAAATTGAAGCAAATTATAATGCTTGTGATTGGAGACTGGAATGCCAAAGTTGCAAATATTTAGGAGCAAACTGTAGATGGATTGTATAGTCTAGAATGTAGACTATATATGTGGATCTTATCAGGAGAAGTATATAGATGTGATCAGGGATTAACTCTGGAACAGATCACAACTGGTTTTGAGAATGTAATGGCATTTTCACTTCTTTATACACTTGCTGCTATTTTTGAACTAATAGAGAACTATTCTGGCATGAAATTTGTTATCCACCTGTGTTTTCTTTGTTTAATAGCAATAGCACCTAGACTTATATACCACTTCATGGTGCTTTACAGCCCTCTCTAAGCGGTTTACAGAATCAGCATATTGTACCAACAATCTGGGTCCTTATTTTACAGATCTCGGAAGGATGGAAGGCTGAGTCAACCTTGATCCTGGTGAGATTCAAACTGCCAAATTGCAGGCAGCAGGCGGTCATCTGACTTCTCTCCAAGGTAACTAAGGGCTCTTTTGCATGTTGTGTTAAGAAGGATTTCTTCAGTGTTTCAGTTAGCAGGAAAAAAATGCTGAAATAAGTTCTGCTACCCCGCATATTGGTGTTTTAATCTGTTTCAGCAATGAGTTTGTGAGTGATCTGGTCCTTATGGCTTACTGCAAGACAGTTTCAGGGTAGCAATGGGTAGATTTTTTTTGGCTTTGCATCCTTTCCTCTCACATATTGTTAGCAGCTGCTGGGAAAAATCATCACCAATCACTCGCCCTAAAGAGTGAAAAAGCAAGACCATGCAAAAACCCTTGTCTGCAGAAGCAGCAGAAAGCACTAAATGTGCTCATTTGAAATAGAACTAGCAATACGTCTCTTTCCCAGATTTAAACAGATCTACCCTTCCTCACCACTTTAAAAAAAGACAGTTCTATTGGTCTTTTGAAACTCTACTGAACACATTTTTAATCATTAGTAGTTTTCTAGAATAAGTGTGCATAAGGAATATTTCCATTGCCTGAACAACACTTTGTAAAAGAGAATAAGATACTATATGGACAGAAGCCTCCGTAGAAACCAAGTGTTCATTTTTTTTAATCCAGCCAAAGCCCAAATGGCCATGCAAGGCAGTACATGGTGACCCTTAGAGGACGAGGTGTGCCCTCAGTAGCTTCAAGAAGCTAAATACAAGTTAAGCAGATGCTAATCCCGGCTGCATCAGCATCAAGATTATGAATGAATCATTTGTCAGGAGAAAATGGAAAATGCTACTTTAAAAATGGATGGATTTAGTTTGCTTCTAAATGTCTGTGGAGATTCTCAGTCATCCAGGTCATAGTTGTCTCAAAGGTGCTTTTTCAAAAGGCAACTGGACTGGTTTTTTTTCCTTGAGGAAGAAGAATAAAACTGTTCTTCTTCCTCAAGGAAAGTTCCCCATTGAGATAGCTTGCTTCTCCTGTTTCGTGTCGTAGACAGAGAAAGGTTCTGTCAGGAGGACATGTTCTCTACAAATGGTAGTGGGGCACTTCCAAGCCATAGTTAGTAAATTGTGCAAAACAGCCGAAAGTCTCTGTCAGAAAACAAGGGAAATTACAGCTTTAAATCCAGTACAGCTAAGAATGGCTGACATGAAGGCAACTTTATAGTAGGGAAAAAATATTTCCATGATGTGTTTGTACTGTGTGTTAGGTAAAATAAGGTAAAACTTTAATATGTAGTACTAAAAAAAAATATCTGCCTCAAACTTCCTCCCCATGGTGGATGAGGGAAGGACGTTCTAGGATACTTATATTGAATTTTAAAGTATCCCAGAAAATGTAAAAAATAAATCTAGACAGCGCAAAGAGCTTGTGCAGTTTTGAATTAAACAGCCACATGCTTCACAGAAAACAAGATTCTGAGAACTGGCTGATTCCAGTCAGATCTTCTGAAAAACCACGTTTATGCAATCTTCAAAATTGCATAATAATATAAACGTATTAGGATGTTTGTGGCATTTTAATGAATAGATACTTCTACGGTGACCTTTTTGCCATTCAGTACAGAATCTAATTTGAAAAACAGTTTGGTCTAGAAAATCAGTCATTTGGGTTTTCAGCAAGAGTCCATAGAAAATATGCTCTCAGTGAAATCATTCTACAGACTTGGAAAATCCAGATAGGACCAGTTGAGATTGTTTACCAGCTTGGCCTGGAGTTCTCTATCAGACAGTGAGTCACCCTGTTTGCTCATAGTATCTCTGCTTCACATTAGACATTTGAAACTCAAATTGCCAGAGGGTATTGAAACTGGGAAACGGTGTGCTTTGTTGTGATTACATGATGTACCAGGATGCCCTTCTAAGAAAACAGCACCTGCATTTAACAGAAAAAGAAATGCTCATTAAGAGATGTGAGGTTCAAATATGATGGCTTTTCTTATGGAGCCTTCTATTTTATTCACCCCAGACGAGTGGAATGCAGAATTCTCCCTCTTGCCTGACATGGGGTCAAGTGCTCTTACTGAAATTGGGTCAACTGCCTGCGTAATAATATAGATGGAAGGTATGCAAACATGACTTAGAGCCAAACTCCAAGTCACATTAAGCTTGCTTAAAATGGCCCACTTAATTACTTCAAAAAGTAATTGTGGGAAAGGGCACTATATGACATAATAAAGAATGGGAAGGAGAAGGAGGGATTTTTTTTCTATTGTAAAATAGTTTCAATTAATCTCTGATCGGAGGTCAAAGGTATATAATAGTATTTATTAATACTAAGTCTAAGACTCTGGCATTAAAAAGAAGTAGTAAACTTACAGATCAATGCTGCAGCCCTGCAGATCTGTCAGTTAATAAAAAAGGTGGGAAAGTTTGCTTCTGGTTTTTTTTTCATTTGTCTCCCTTCCCATTACACTCTTTCCCTACCCTTCCCTCTAGGCGCAAAGGACTTACCAGGGCAGGAAAAACTGAAGAAATCACAGTGCAGGTAATAAAAGTACTACTTCATTAAAAAAAGGAAGGCCAAAAGTGACATTATTTATTTTGGGAAATTCTGTTAGGGACCTGACATTCTCTACTATATCCAGTGTTGGGGAAATTCTGGTTAGTTCAGTTGTAACTCATTCAAAAGACTTGGGATAAATGTTCTGCAGGTTTGTTAAATTATAATTAAGTAGTCTAATTGAGGATGTGTGGATCTCTCTAGGGCAAGGGCCATGTCCAGCCTTTGAATCAGAGGCTAGAGATCTATTGCCAAAAGTATTGGGTATACACCTATTATAATTAAACATTTCTAGTATGATTATTCTTCAGTTCTCTACTTTTTTTTCAGATTAAAAATTACCATTTGGTAACTCATCCTGGAGACCACTCTCATGGTTTTTTGGGGCTGGCTACCTGAAGTTCTGGAGCCTGAGGATGTGCCCCTCTGCTTTAAAAGAGTCAGAGTTTCTCCAATGTACTCATAATTTTCTTTTTAGTTTGAAAGGAGAAAGGAAGGGTCCTTGTTGCTGGTCTCTGGTGCTAGTGTCTGAGCTTGGTTGTTTTCTTGCAGATGTTTCATTACCCAGCACTGATGATATTAGCTAGTTTGGGTAATGAAATGTCTCCAAGATAACAACCAAGCTCAAAATGCACCAGGGACCCCTCATCTCAACCCTGAGATACAAATATTCTCCTTTATTGAAAGGAGAAGCATTCGAGAGAAGGAAGTTCTATGAACTGAACCCTTATAATTTTACTTATAATCTATCAATATAATTATGGGGATGTATTATATAGGATGTAATATATAGTGAATAGTCATTAGATTTTTGGCTTTTTGGTCTAAACTGTCCAGTTCAAATTGTATCCATCAATAATTCCAGCAGTGTATCATATAACAATGTGGCACTTTTCGCACATTTTGGATTACTAACCACATTTATAATTTATCCATACTTGATTTATCTAACTCTAAAATGCCCAGATACTTGTAGGCTTCATCCTGTTGAGGAAGGTTGAGATAGGAGAAAATGACTGGCTTAAAGTCCCCCAGCCAGTTTTCATGGCTAAGGAAGAACTGAAACTCAATGTGTTGCTTTCTAGGCCAGAACATTCACCTCTACACCAAACTAATTTAATTTAATTTAATCTTAGTGCAATGCTTTCTAATACATCAGTTGTATTGTAATACAGAACCACAAAAATATCTATGCCTCATTTTAATTAAGAATAAATGCTCTAATCTTTTTTGAAACAATTTCAACAGTGCCTGCTAGGTGCTTCTGTGATGTCTCAGGGTTTGTTTCTTTGGTTTTATGATATGTTTATTCACTTACAGGAAAAAAGAACTTCTGGGGACCAAGTAGTTTCATGGTTATAGCCAAGTTGTGTTACATGACCATCTGTCTAGTATGCAATTGGCAGGCTCTGGATTCTCTCAGTGGAAGACTAAGCACAGTAAGCAGCCAGCCTCCGGTAGGAAAGTTTGATCTGTTCCACTGCAGTTTGCAAAACAAATGTCTAATAATAACTTTGCAGTAGCCTTTATATATGGAAATTCTGGATTTTCCATCAGCATATCTGTTGACTCCAAGAGTGACATAAGATTATTACAGATAGTCCTTCTTTAGTGGCTGCTTTCTTTAGTGGCAGTTCATAGTTACAATGGTGATGAAAAAGTAATTTTGCAACCATTTTTGTCTTGCAGATCTGTAAAGCAAAGGAAAGCTGAAGTAAGACAGCAAGTAAAGTTGTGGTTTTATTTAATGATCAATTTGCTTAATGACTGCGTTATTGGTCCCAATTGTGGCCACTAAGCAAGGACTACCCATATATAGACTACTAACTATACAGATAGGATTACCGGGCATAAACCTAGAACTTGGCCCCTAAAATCAGCACTATGAATCTTTGAAATGCATCTTTGAATAAAAAGGCAGAGGCTTGTCTTGCAATTATATTTGCTTTCTTATCCTAAAGAAGCTGAGGACAAGTGAAAAGAAAATCTCTTAAGCGCAACATTATTCTGTAACACATCCAAACCCTTTTAGAAGTTCAGAGAAAAAGAGAAAATAAAAGAAAAAGTATAAGATTGCTACCAAGTAAGTTAAGGAAAATAAAACAGAACTAATGAATAGAACAATCTCCAAACTATGAAGATCATAGTTTCCAAAATTTTTAGTCAACATGACTAAAGACAGTACTGAGTAGGAATGCTGGAAAGTGTAATTGCAACAAATATGGAGGACGTCTGAATGGGGCAAGCTAGAAGAGAGGGAGTATACAGATGTGGTATAATCAAATGCTCCTGCCCTATGGAATAATCTCCCCTAGAGGTGAGGCAGGTCCCCACTCTCCTGGCCTTCCGAAAAGGAGTTAAAGGATGCGTTTGGGCTGGTTAGCACCCCAAGAGCCCTGCCTTTGCCTTTTTAACTAATTTTCAAGAGGGTTCAATCATCCTTTAACCTTTAGTTCTTTAAAATTCTTATATGCTGTTTTTATATTTTAACAGTTTATCGTACAATGCCCAGAGTCCATCTTGGAGATGGGTGGCTCAAAAAATGTGGGGAAAAAAATTAAAAATGGGTAGGGAAAATATAAGAAGCAGCAAAGAATGCCAGAAAAGAAGTAGAATGGAACACAAAGGAGTGCAAATGTGACTTCTCCAGATCACCTCCTAATCAGGATTCCCAAACGAGATTGCATCACTGCAGACCTTTTCATATTTCATAGCAGGACATAGCTCATATGCAATAGCAGTTACTGTAGTTCAGGGGTGTCAAACTCAAGACCCACGTGCCATATCCGACCCACAGGGTGCTTAGATCCGGCCCATGGGGCTGCCTTAGAAACAGTGAAAGACTGACCCACGGCGCCTCTGCCAGCAAAAATGGAGCTTGGGAGGGCCTTGTGCATCTCTCTGTTTTTGCTGGCAGAGAGCTCACGCCACCAGTGGTGCCCCCAACATGAGTAATGTCAAGCTGGCCACACCCACCTCAAGGTCAAACACAACCCTGATGCAGCCCTCAAAAAAATCAAGTGTGACACCCCTGCTGTAGTGCATGCTATCCCAGATACTAGCTCCTCAAATATAATAATGAATTGATCTCTGTGGTTTTTAGTTAAGAACTTGACTTTACTTCAAATCATGAGGTAAATAGCTTATTTTGGATGCTATCACAGCTCTTACTTCGCGAGGACTCTAGGTACGTATGGGAATTGTCAGAAGGTGAACCCTAACTCTCCTCCTTGAGGCATTGTGCCAGTGGAAAAAACTGACCTGAAGCAGATCTCATTGGCCATGCAATGATGAAAATCTAATGTGGGCAGCTGTTCTTCTGGGAACTGTCACTCAACACAGTTTTATTTCACAGCTTTGAATTAATCTTTTCTAAATAAAGCACTGAGGGGAACAGAGATATCTTTTGCTTTCATTGCAAAGGGCTTGGAAGTGAAATGAGGCGGAATGTTTATAGATTGCTTTTTGTTTTTGAGGAAGGTGATTGTTTAATGCAGGAACACTAGAGTCCTTGCTATGGAGCAAGAGGACTGGGAGAGTTGGCAGCAGCAGAAAAGTCTGATTAAATATTTGTGCATAAACTTGTGCAACATAATCTAATCAACAGCAAGAGGTTAGTGAGTGCAAGACTATACTCTACACTCTAAAAAGACTTTTTATGAGTAAAAAGAAAAGAGGACTTTTCCTGTTAAGAGTACAGTCCAGCTTAAGATAATATTCATTGTTAATGGTTCTTGATTTCAGTGAGAGCATTAACATTTTGCTTAAATCTTTGTTATAAAAACAAATGAGTTTACACTTTAGTGAATTGTACCCCAAATATTTATCCAGGCAAGCTATGTAAAAGTGATGCTTAAAATGCAGTATGGAAGATTAAATATTAGAAATAAAAACAATGTAATAATCATGCTAATAATGGTAAAATTTATGTGGAATAAGAATTCAGCTATTTTTACAAAAAAGAACCTAACCTTTGTACTTTTTACAAATATGTATAACTTCTTTCCCAACACTTTGGGCTTTCTTTTGGACAAATTAAATTATTTTTTCGGCACTAAATTTGCAACACTTATTGGATGATTTGCAAATGGAAATTTAAATTACATCCCGGTTTGCATGGACAATTGACAGCTTGCAATCATCCCAGATTAAAAATTACTGATAAGTACATTTTTTAAATATTTGGATACAAAATGGTATTAAGCAACTCATTGTTTCAAAATATTTGATGTAGGCAGTGTTAAATATATTTCTTATGATATTAAAATGAGACAAATTGCTCAAAAGACTCATTTTCTTTCAGCAAAGGATTGCATGTCAATCTTTTTATGCTTGAAATATTTGATAGGCTTCTGATATTCAGGCTTGTGCTTTAAAAACGTAAGTTTCAAAGTTGCTAATACTGTGTGAAATAATGTACTCAAAAATTATCTGTTTATGAAGAATTTAGGACTTGACATGTATTTTTAATGATAATCTTATGCTGTTGGAAAAATATCACAACTTCTAACTAAGGTTGGAAGCTGACCAAGGCATGAATGGCTAGGAGTAGAGCCTCTCAATCAAGGAATGGGTGTAACATGTACACAACATGAAGCTGTATAAAGGCCCTCCCTCTTTGAGCAGGAGTAGTAAGTTCAGAAAGCCCCTGATTTCGTGCAGGTCTGTTTGAGGCAATGCAGCCTCTCCCAGCATCGATGATAGAACATTTCCTGAGCTGGAAGGTCCAAAACACAAATACTCCATCATGCCAGGAATGAGCTGATGGTTCCCCATCTAGACTCTCCCTCCCCCCCAGCCTCTAAAAGAGGACATCAAAAGCATTGCTTAGTTCACTAAGGAGCAGAGGTGTATAGTTGGATATGATCAGCTTACTGATGATACTTCATCCCATGGTAATGGATGATCTCACCCAATGGCTTCATGTAGATGTTAAACAGGAATGGAGAGTGTACCGAACTCTGAAGGACCCTATATAACATGGGTGAAAACTGAAACTGACTACATGAAAATAATACACTTTACCCAGGAAGGCATTACTGGTATAGAGAAAACAAAATCTGCTTTCAAAATATTATTTCACAATACCCATGCCTTAGAGCAGTAGTTCTCATCCTTGGCAACTTGAAGATGTATGAATGTCAACTCTCAGATTTCCCCAACCAGCACGAAGTCCACACATCTTAAAGCTGAGAAGGTTGAGAGACATTGCCTCAGAAGCAATAAACAAGAACAGTCTCACACCACTAATAGCAATACTCAAAATTCAGAGAAGCAGCATTTTAACTCCCCAAGACAAACTGTCACTGACATCAGACTGAGAAAAGGAGATTAAAGATCAGATCCTTCTCAAAACCGCTGAGCTAGAATTGTTCAGGAAATTTAATACCATTTTTGAGGATTAAACAAAGGCCAAGGTTTTACTACACAAAAAGTATTAAGTAGCTATTCAATTCAAGTTTATCTGTCTCCCACCTGGTGTTCTGTCATATTTGGTCACTTCTAAATACATGTTATTACTCACCTTTCTCTTCATCCTTTTTTTCATTATCTCCATATACCTCATACGGTGAACTGGGATCCACAAAAGTGTTTGAGATAATACATTTATAAAAGTCTTTTTAATATCTTTATAAATTGCTATAAGCATGTTGGTTCTTTTATTAGGAAAAAAGATTCTAAATAAGTATCAGCCCTCTTCCCTTTTTTTTTCCCACACGGCAGCTTTTTGTGCTAATACACCACAAGACAAAATTTATTTTCAGCCAATGTTCCAACTTTTGGAACAGATCAGAGAGTTCTGTTCTCTATTAAGGTCTTCCACTATAACTTTGTTTTGTTTGAACAAAGTAATCAGCCAATTATAGAATATTCATTCAAACACGTATCATTTCTTTTACCTTGTGTTTGCGGGCAGGCTTTATATAGAAAAAAAGAAAGAATTAGTTTTTTGCCACAATCTAGTGGTTGTCTGGATTTTTGCTGCCCAGGTGTGATAGGCATATTATGTTTAATATCCATCAAAAAATTAATATGCTTCTTTTGGCATTGATCTCAATCTTTAGTATATGAAATATTCCCTTTATTTCATCTTGTAGATTTAAAAAAATGGAAAAGACTTTCACTGCTATTCCACTGTTCTCTTCTGGACAGCTATTTTATAAGCAACTGCCCTGTATGCGAAGGACATTCAGAATTATTACTGTTACCTCTGCTTCTTATCAGAGACAACCTTTTTATGTCAAACACTGCATTCAGTTTTGTGTCAGACTTCAAAAACAGGTTTGGTCATTGAAAGCTGCCATGGGCTAAAGAAAACAAGTAAGGCTTGAGAGTACCCAACCAAATAAAATACTGGTATAAATACTTTTCATTAGTTGAATTAATATTTTGCCAGCAAGTTACTTCAAAGGAAAGGTGCAAAATTGATATTTTCATGGTCACTGCATGGTCACTGCATGGTCACTGCACTCTGCACTGCACTCTGCACTCTGCCTAATGGTAGAAATGCCGCAGTTTTGTGATGCATAATCATACTCAATTTTTTTCAGTTAAGATATGGACCGGTGACAATATATGAGAAGCACCAATGAAACAGGATTAATGTCCTATGCATTAAGTACTATATATTAGGCTGATATTCCAAAATGCACTGAAAATGTGGCCGTTCTCTCAGATACTGTGGCAAAATGATGGGTGGATCTTGATAAGAATTTTGTTTTACTCTTATGGTTGTATGTCTCTAACATTAAGGGATAAACATAGTCATCCACATTAGACAGCATGATAAAACATTCTTCATTAAAACAGTAGAGATATAAATACTCTTTCTGGGACATTTGATAACTATTTCATACATGCAAGTTAGCATTTAGCCCTGGAAACTTTATGTAGACTTGGTTTTGGTAGCCTGTCTTGCCCCAAAAATATGTAATAAAGAACCAGTCTGAATTATACCGGTTACAAGCCATTATTTTTCGCAGAAAATCAATCTGGATATATCTTCAATCCCTATTGATATCCAAGTCCAAGGTAGGAGGGTTTCCCAAAATGCCGCTAAGGTAAGGTCATCTTAAGGCTGGAAAGTCTCAATGACAGAGAATTAATCTAGCTTATTGAACTGCTTTCTCATTGCATCGTTTGTCAGTATTTTTTTTTTCTTCCTTTAGGTAGGGGTATCAATTGAAAATGGGAATGCAGAGATGCACAAAGTGCTGAAGTAACTCTTATAATTTTATTTAACAGAGGGCCTTGAATAAAACAGCGTTAATCCAATTGACAATTTCTATTACTGAATTTTTCTAGTACAATGGAAGAGACCTTTCCTTGTGCGGAGGTTCAGGGGATTGCCCATTAAACGTTTTAAAATGACATATCATGTCAGATTGCCTGAAATTCAAAGTTCAGATGCAAGAGATGTTTCAACATGCGCTGGTCTCCACAGATCCAAACATACTGCTAGAGGACGATTTAGAATATTATAGAATATGTGCGGATTGCATAGTAGATGGTAAAAAGATTCTTGAATTTTCTAAGCTTTTTCCAGAAGTTTAGACAGTGCTGCAAAATTCAAGGAAGACAGAAGTCGCATTGTAGATGGGACCCTTTATCCTGTCCCAAGACTCTTATATAGGAAACACAAATAATGTGGTAGTGTTTATTATTTATAATGCAACAGGCATGCAGTATTTGCAGCATTACATAAAAACACAAGTTATGAGCTTGCAGTTGGTCTTAGTTTCCTGGCACATGGATATTTTTTGAGGTGAATGAATGTACCATTGTAACTTAACAGCAGACATGCATAATATGAGGAGTATCTCAGTTGTTATTCCAAAACCAGCATTGAAAGATGTCTGAATTAACAGTCTTGTGTCATATATTATCAATGACATGATTTAGGGGAGAGATGGACAATCTCCATTTCTAGAGCTGTAACTGGCCTTCAACAAAATGTCTAAAGCCCTCTGTCATGGCTCAGAGCAGAGCTCTGACAAAAGCAGCCGGTCTTGCCTGTAGAAGAGAAGATGAAAAAGGAAAGACAGAGAGAGAAAAAGACAAGAGAAAAATGGATAGCAGAAAATGAGCAGAGAGTTTTTCTTTATCATTTTAACACCTCAGCTTCTCCACTAAATTCCCCATGTTTTTTTTTTTTTATTTTACTAAATTTAGATGCTGCCCATATCTCCAGTAAGGCAACTCTGGGTGGCCTTATAAAGAGTAAAAAGTTAAATATAAAAACATTTAAAATTTTAAAAGCTAAATAAAAACCAGAACCAAGGAAATAGATGGCATAGAATGAGACTTTCTTACCCCATCAACCACCTCCAGTGGCAAGCGTCTCTTTTTAGTTTCACTTTATTATTTTATAGATAACTCAAGTTGGAAAACATACCTTCCTCCTATTTTCCCCACAAACAGCCCTGTGAGGTGGGTTGTGCTATATGTTGGATATTATTGGCTTGATCTAATCCAGAAGACTGACCCAATCACTCAGCTGGTTTTTATGCCTGAGGCAGGACTAGAACTGTCAGTCTCCTGGTTTCTAACCTGGTGCATTAATCACTAAACCAAGCTGGCTCTTATTTTCCCTCAGCTGCTTGCAAATTCTCTCTTTCAATAATTGTTCAGTTTAACCTGATGCCAGTGTTATTTTCCTTGGTATTGAGGATAGTTATGTGAGCTTTGAATAGTAGAATTTCCAAAATGGGCTTTTATAAGCAAGCACTATTTATAGTTTCCAAATTAAAAAAAAGAAAGAAATTGCTTGCTTTTTATGTTCAATCTTTTTTGTAAAAAATATGTATAGCTATAATATCCTTTCCTGACAAATAACAAGGACATCACATTTACAGCATTTGATTTTTCCTTCAGTAATATCATGTTCCTTTTCCTGTTTCTCCTTTTCCTGAATTTTGCTGGCATTTCTCTTCCTCTTTCCAGGGCTGAAATATATATATTTAGAAAATGGACCCATTCCTCACCCCTTCCCGAACCACATACCTCTACAAAACTATGATCAGATCCTTGCATATAGCTGTGTAGTGTTTAACTGACAGAAATCCCACTAGGCTCAAGGTTGACTCAGCCTTCCATCCTTCCGAGGTAGGTAAAATGAGGACCCGGATTGTGGGG
>JANHFL010010340.1:135780-162213 GCA_032468155.1 Oxyrhabdium leporinum | reverse complement strand
AAGCTGTAAACCGCCCCGAGTCTTCGGAATGGGGCGGTATATAAATGTAAAAATAAATAAATAAATAAAAAATAAATCATATGTGCAGGTGATGTATCAAAGCTGTGAAATGGACAACTTTGCCCATGAAAAGTTGAACAAAGCAACACTTCATCTAAATCTGCTCCTGGTCCCAGTATAACATGTTGTTCTTGGCTAAAGTTTATCTAGAAGTTGACTTGCTCTGAGGAGAAGAGGAATCCATTCCATTTCAACCATGAACATATTGGTTATCTTTAGACAAATCACTTAACTTCAGCTAAGCCTGGAAGCTAGACTTAATTATTGACACTTATTGTTATGTAGGATGAGAAGACCAGAAATGATTTGCATGCTGAAAATTATTCTAATATTATTTTGCAGCACATGCTGCTGTGAATTTCTTGGACTAGTGATTGGATATTATTGGCTTGATCTAATCCAAATTCACTAAGAGAGAGGTATACAGCTCAGGTCTCTTAACTGTGCCAGACCAGGGTCTCGGGCAGCTGTACTCATGTCTAGACGTGGAGATGTGTCATATTCCCAAGCTCAGGGTTTTTGAGGTCAGTGGCTGGACCTGGAACAATCTGAAATCAGAGAAGGTAAAGCCTAAGCAAGAGGCATGCCTCTGTTAACAAGCAAAGGGCTGAAGGCCAGTTCCTTGGATTTATACCAGGTCAGACTACATCCTGTGTTTGTGTGTGTGTGTGTGTGTGTGTGTGTGCGCGCATGCGTGTGTGTGCACGCATGCATGTGTGTGCACACGCACCCCAGCTACTCAGAAAACAATGAGTTTATCATTATATTCTCATCTTCACCTGCTGGGGTCATACAGTATTATTCATATAACCACAAATCAAAAGCTCGGATCCTGGATCACTGCTTTAAAGTCAATATAGCCTCTCTAGACCCAGTTTTTAGCTTCTGATGGTCAACTGAAGATAACTACTTCTGTTGTCACTTTTGCCTGAAAATCTTTTGAAAAAGACTTATAGACAGGTAGTCGGTCAGAGGACAGCCACAGATACACATTGTAATAATATGACAAAAAACATGATTTGCTGAGAAGTTTTTCCAGATTAGTTGCTTTTTCTCAAGATCTAACATGTCCATCCCCATCTCTACCATAATAAGGAAATTATAATACCCTGCGTATAATAGTTTAGTTATATAAGTAAGTACTAACTGCAAACCAGGAAGATTTTACTTTCGCTTGTTCACTTCGATAGTTTTCTCCCAATTAAATCTGTAAACATTGTGGCAGGCTTTGGAAATTCCATGGTGTTTTTTCAGCTGACTCAACACTATCATTTACTCTTATGTAGTTATTCTCCACTCAGTAATGTATCCTTTAACAAGTTAGAGAAGTTGTTCCCATGTTAAGTTGTTCAGGTGCAATATGATCTAACTCCAAGATTTATAAACATAGATACAGCTATTAACACATTTGATTTTTCAGGTAAAACTTGCTTAAAAGTCAGCTAACGTATCTGACAGTCACTTCATTGACTATCCCTTGTTTACCTTTTAATGTATTTATTATTATTAATCCCTAGATAGTGATCTACTGAAACATGTACAGGATCTTTCAAAAAAGGCATTTAAAGAAAGACCAATGCCTCAGGACTACGTGCAGTGATAGATGTAACCTGTGTATATTCCTTTATTTTTATAACTCATTTTCCTAGTTCAGTCAGCGGACATGACGTGCCCCTGCACAGTATCAGGTTGTGGTTTCTAAGCAAAAAGCACTTCATACAGGCTTTCAGGTTAGAACTGGTATCTGATGACTCATGGGTTCCTGGTATTGAATTAGGAACAGGAGCAAGGAGCTAACAGTCAAAACCAATATTTATCTATCCTGTGATATATATACTTTCTAAGGAAATTATGCCTTTGAGGGAAATGCTGTTATTCTTGTAAAATCATGTTATGCCCAAATGCTAGTAATTAAGTCAAAGATAGCCTTCTGCTTGAGATCAGTGAAATAAGTGTATGTGTGTGTGTGTGTGAGAGAGAGAGAGAGCGAGAGCGAGAGCAACAGTATGATAACTGAACCTAAGATCCGTTGGCTGTATCAGAGTTTCGTTCAAGGATCATAAGGAGATCTCTGGCACCAGAGTGAGGATTTGGTATCAGTCACATTCCAGCCTCCCTGTTGAGTACTTCTTCCAAAATGAGAATTTTGAAAGAAATTGTTTGGTGGGGATTAAGGTAGAAAAGAATATCCACTGAGTAATCAACCCATTTTGATCAATAATCAATCCCCAACTGCCAACAACACTTCTACCAAGTGTTGACACAAGCTTTTCCATTGTTCTGAATAGGAGGGAATCACCCCTCCCTCTCAAAGAATTAGCTGGATAATAACAGCAAGGGCAGTAAAGACTTCTACTCATCGGCTCATCTGTTGTCAGCAAGTGCTGAGAATAGGAGAAATGATTTCACTTCAGAATATGCAAAGCAGAATATTAAAATTGCTCTGCCCATGAGAGTGCAAATTTGTGATGCATACTTTTGGTCTGCATTGTTTTTGTTGTAGTGGAAAGATAATCCTCTTAAATAATCCTCCTGTTTCTAACACTGTATATTTTAATATAATTGTAACTGTGTTTTCTTGTTTTATATTTAAATACATGTGATTTCAGTGTGTTTCAGGTACAAAAAACGGTGTTGAATAATAAAAATGCAAAAGCCATTGAATATTTAGATTTTGATCTATATATCCTGAGCTGTAATTCAAGGGTCATATTTGATATATCCTTGTAGTGAATTACAATTCCTGTACTTGGCCATTCTACTCAGGACTCAACAATAGTTGAATGAACACAGGTCTGCCTCCATCTCCTTCAATCACATAAAGTAGATTAAAAAGAATTACATATTCAAGTATGCCTTATACAAATATTGGTCTGATGTACCTTTTTCTATACTTTCTAGGCTCATAAAAGAGGGCTTTGTTTTTAATACCCAAAGGTATATTTTCACAAGGCAACAGGATTTTGTTTGTTGAAAAACAAAGTCAATTTGCTTATTGAAAAAGCACCTTTGGGACAACCATGACCTGGGTGATTGAGAATCTCCATAGATATTTGTTTTTAATAGTTTTTCCATATCTTTCTTACATTGAATAAAGGAGTGGGAGTGACAGCTCTCTTAAAAACCAGACTATCTATTTTGTGCTTGTTCTGCTCTGGAAAAAAAATCCACTCTCCTAAATATTTGGCGCCATTTCTTTCGATCCATCAGTCATTCTGTTTGCCAGAGTAGCACTGAAACATTTGCATCTCTTCCTCTATTGGCTCAGAAGCTTCCAAGAAACAGAAGCCTTGATGAAGGCCTGGCCAGATGTTTGTTTGTTTAATTAATTAATTTGTATTCCACCTTTATTATTTTTTACAAATAAATTGCAGCAAACATATTCAACATACTTTCCTCCTTTTATTTTCCTCACAGCAACAACCCTGTGAGGTGAGTTGGATTGAGAGAGTGACTGGCTCAAAGTCACCAAGCTGGCTAAGGCAGGACTTGAACTCAGGATCTCTTCTTTCTAGAAATGGTACCTACATCTTTAGTTCAAATTGGCTTTTAGTATATACTGAATAGATACAGGCACACACATTGTACATTGTTCAGTAGAATTATATTTACCATATTATTGCTGGATTAATGCAGTGGTAGAAATTCATTCATATGATGGTGCAGTGGTTAGAAAGCAGTACTGCAGGCTACTTCTGCTGACTGCTAGCTGCCTGCAATCTGGCAGTTCAAATCTCACCAGACTCAATTTTGACTTGGCCTTCCATCCTTTTGATGTCAGTAAAATTAGAATCCAGATGGTTGGGATCAATATGCTGGCTCTGTAAACCACTTAGAGAGGGCTGTAAAGCACCATGAAGTGGTATATACCATAAGTCTAAATGCTATTGCTATTATTCATGTTCCTTATAAAGTCTACTCAGCTTACTGTGCAATCTGTTTATGCAGCAAATGACTCCAATTTTCTGAAAAACATTCTGAACAATTGAGCAACAGTATGGATGAAAACAAAACCAGAGTTAATAAATATCCAAAGAACATATTAAGATATCTTATCATAGGGCAAATCAAACCCAGCTACCTTAAAAAAGTGGATCAAAACCAAACCATCATATTCTGAAATGAGTCAATAAGAAACACTAGATGGAGACGCTTCAAGCATGGTATTCGTGCATTGCCTGCTCTAAATTTGTGTCTGGGAAACATAAGATTTATAAGAATACACATGAACTTACTCACCCCCAGGACTTCTTAACAAACAGGGTTGTAAATAAATTCATTCCCTTTCAAATGTAATTGCAGTCATAAGAACAAAGTGTTATTTTAAAATAAATGAGGTTAAAAACCAAGTGAAAAAAAATTACAAGGTATAAGAAATACATTACCTATAATAAAAGACTGATTATATGTTCAGCAGATTGATACTATGTTGTTTCTGTATTTAAATGTATTTAAATTGATTTTAAATAGCAATAGCATTTAGTCTTATATACAGCCCCATAGTGCTTTACAGCTTTCTCTGGTTAGTTTACAAGGTGAAGCATTATTTGCATATTGCCTCCAACAGTTTGGGTCCTCATTTTACTGACCCCGGAAGGATGGAAGGCTGAGTCAACCTTGAGCCCTGTCCACACTTTGAACCACTTTCCTGAACCGCTTTACAAAATAATTAATGGACAAACAGCAAATAAATCAGCAAAGAGGTAGAAAATCTATGTCTTGCAATGCTTCTTGGAAGCTCCAAGGAGGGAAACTTTCTCTTGATGGACATCATTCCATAGCCTTGGAATTAAGTTACACTGGTGAATATAAGGCATAGAATTGTATCAGTAATGTCTTGGGCCCCAATTTTATGGAACTCTGTTCTAAGTGATATCTGTCAAACTTCTACATTCTAGCTTTTAAGCAGGCTCTGGTCTGTTCATCTTGGCTTTGCTCTGAGTTGGACTTGATGGACATCTCTGTATGTTGCTATTCAATTTTAATTATAAATTTGATCTTACTTTTTATCATTTTGATGTAGAACCATCCATTAGCAGCTGATAATGTCACCCAGCCACTATGTAATGTGGACATCTCCAGAGTAATAGCTGGCATATTCTATGCACTGCCAGTATAGATAGCTTTGTATTTTAATGTTTTAAGTATTGTTGCGTGCTGCCTTGGGGGATTTTTGTTCTATGAAGCTGCCTATGAATCTTATCAATCAATCAACCAATTCTCCTAATTTTAGTTCCTGATTTGGTTATTAGAGCTGAAACTTTTCTATTTAATCTTGTTCCAGAGGCATCTGGTGTTCTATTACAATCAAATGTTCCTGCAATCAAGATAAAGAGTTCTTCTTTTGATCTTTAACTTCTTATGCTTCCCTGTCACGTATATTGCAAATTTTGAGCCCCAATCTGACAAGTGTAGCTGGGAATAACTTGTGAGTTCTGGGTTTTAGACTATGGGATAGGCACCTTGGTTACAGAAGAATGGTTTGATCCTACTGAATATTTTGATTTGCATTTAGCTTAATCAAATGGATTCCAATAGGCTTTACTATTACACATGGTATCAATATTCTGTATTATTTTTCAGGCTCAACTGTGCCAAAATCAAGTCGTTCTAGTTTTGGGGTCTCCTGGGTTTTGGAGATTTTTGGTTCTGGATCGATTGCGCTGCCCCATTAGTACAGAATTTGGGGGGTCTTCCTGGACTCACAGCTCCTGCTTCAAGAGCAGGTGGCAGCTTGCTTTTGCAGAATTTTGTCCTGTGTACTACTTGTATCTGTACCTGAATTAGGAGGCCCTGTTCACTGTCACCACAGCCTAGTTAACTCCTCCGTGGACTACACAATATGCTGTACATGGGGCTGCCCAGGAAGACCATCCAGAAGCTACAACTGGTTTAGAACACTGTGGCATCACTACTGTGAGAACAGCAATGGCTTTCTGTAGGCTTCCGGATCCAATTCAAGGTCTTGGTTATCACTTAATTAGTTCTACATGAAAAAGAACTGAATTGTTCATTGGATTGTATCTTTCCAATGTTATCCTTCAGCAGGATTGATATGCTTCAGGTTCTTTCCCATCCATGTGATGGCATTCTCGTTGTATGTCTTTTGCATTGCGGTATCTGCCCTCTCAAACAGTCCCCTGACATATGGTTGGCCCTCACCATGTTTGCCTTTCTGTAAGGCAATCAAAACATGGCTTTTTGCTCAGATATTTTGGCCAAAATGATTGGGATTCTGAATGGAGTGGATATGAATGTCTGGTTGATTTTAATTGGAATTGTTTATCTTGTTCTGGATTTTGTTTATTTGTTCGTTTAGTATATGCTGCCCAGAGTTGAAATGTCTGTGATGAGCGACATATAAATCTAATAAATCAATACATAAATAAAAATATGTATATTGTTTTATATGTAAATCATGAGAAAATGATTTTTACAATTGAAGGAAAGACACAAATGTTTCTAAGCAAATACAACAATTACTTCTATGTAAGATATGATTTGGGGTTCTAGAAGCAAACCAGATGCAAAGGAGATAGAATACCATTCTAATCAAATGGAGCCACTGCTTTAACTCTTTGGTCAGACTGCTCTGTTCTAGTTTTTCAAGGAGAATTCTTTAAACTGGACTTGTTGCAGTCATCACTTCTATTCCAGTAAAATATTTCATCATTTTCTGGGAAAAACTTTTTTTATTGGGATTTAAATTCTTGCCCAACTATATATGTCTACAACAGCCTTTCTCAGCAGGGTTTCTGTAGAGCCGTAGAGTTCTTTGAAAGGCCCTAGGGTTTTTGTGAGAATTGATGGTGGGGGGAAAGCATCATGATAGCATGATAGCACTTGTTGTATTGTAATTCCTGTGCACCGCTACTCAGCTGTAGTCTACTGCTCCACTATGGGTTCTTGGAGAGAGCATAAAGCAAAAACTAAAACTAAAATCACTTTTTGAACTTTGTTTACTGTGCAGTACTGACCTGTAAAGATAACAATTTTATGCAATGGTTTCCCAAGAATAGAAGATGATTTCAAGATTTCCTCCAGGGTGAAAAAGTTGAGAAAGGTTGGTCTAGAGTATATCTCACATAATTGGATAGAGATAGAGGTGGGAAGGCAGCCTGTGTACTTAGGACCATGGATAAGCTTGAGCTAAATATTTGAACTGATCAGGTCAGGCCTCTGGAGAGAAAGCAACGATGCAAACCTCGTGGCTTAGAACCAAAAAAACAGATAGTATGAAAAAGAGTGAGAATGAGATAAAGAGAGGTGTCAGAAGAAAAAAAAGAAATGCATGCATTGAAAAGAGTGTTCCATGGTTTTCTTAACGCTCCCAACAAAGCCTATGAGATTATACAGGAAAAAAGTGCCCCATCTCTCTTTCTCTCTCTCCCCTCTCTGTTTTATTTGTGTGTGTTTTTCTACCTACACACATAATGACTTTTGCTACTCTCAGAGTGAAGGGAGAGCTTTTTCTACTTGTACATGTGAAAATTCAATTAAGATCTAGGATTTGCTTGTCACATATCTGAAGAGCACAACCAGAAAATAAATATGACAACTTGTTGAATTGACAGGAGATATCACTTCTTTGTTAAAATAAATAAAAGGGAGGGGGGTATATGAACAATCTACTTCTTAATGGTAAATCTCAAACGAAGGTGTACACTTTTAAATGCATTACCTATAAATGCATTGTAAAATTAATCTGTTCCTACATAAATATGTGGCATGTTAGCATAATTTTGTGAATATAAAATTTCACTGAAGCAAACATTAGCACACACTAATGTGTAGATCACCATACAACGGCGATTAATCGTCTCATTATCCCAGCCAAAAGGGATAGGAATTGTAGTCCAATATATAGCAACACTAACTTGTTTTTTTTTTTAAAGAAACAACTATATTAAAATATCTTTCAACAGCCTCCTGCAATGTCCATAATGAACTTTCATGAGAACAGACTTGCTTGTTATGTAATACAGCTGTTTGCAAATAACAAATTTTCAGGAAGGGCAAGGTCAAATTAATGTGATCATCCTCTCCTTTTAAGTACTCTAATGTTATGCATGAAATAAATACATTTGAGTCTTAAGTAAATAAATTTATTGTATGCTGTCCAGAGTCACTTTGGGTGAGATGGGCAGCTATATAAATTTGATAGGTAAGTAAATAAATATTGATAGTTCTATGCTTTATAAATCAAAATACAGGAATACCTTGGACACTTTGCTTTATTTCATTTCCCCAATATTTTTTTTGGGGGGGTTACATTTTTTTTTTACAAATGGTAGCCCTGTGTCGAGCACACCTATTGGTGCTATAATTTTCATTTCTCTGTAATTTTGGTAATTCTTGCAATATTTCATTTTTTTCTTTTTATTAATCATATAATAATTAGCATTTTTATCAATAAAGTATTTTAATTAAGATATGTACATTTCTTTTAGACAAAATAATATTGCTCACTTAATAGACTACCGTAGTGTAAACATAATTTTTATATGTCCTGGGAAACCCAAAAAATTGTGACTCACTTTATTGTGATGCCTGTTTTATTTGGTGATCTAGAATTAAACTCGCAATATCTCCAAAATATGGCTATGTTTGTAAAAACAATGCCAATACTATTTTAGCCTAGAGTGAGGTAAAGCTGGAAAAAGTTTAATTGTCCTCTCAGAAACCGGAATTAACAAAACAGGAAATGGTTTCAAAAAGGACTGTTTAGTTTTACTTGAAGCAACATGAATATGACTCACAGTAAACTGTGTAATGTTTTCATTATCTGCTTCTGGATCTTCTGGACCGAACATTTTTCATATGAATGAGAAATCTGTTGCACCAAATGATAGAATTCCAACAGTGGAACTACTTCATTCAATTTTACCCTATTTGGATTAATAATAAAATAGCCATAATAAACAGAGAATAGAATCCTTCAGCAGCTTGACAGCAAGTTCAGCAGATATCTGGGTTATCTTGACAGGATCTACACTGGAAGCCCTTTCATCTGAAAAACACTGAGATAATGGTAATTTTCTAAACTGTGGTTCCTATTCAGTAACCATATGATAAATTATACATCCTTAGAAATTAAGCTTAAGCACATAACCACAGGAAAAGTTGGAAGTGCTAGAAAAATAACTACCTGCTAAGTGAGTTTCTGACCCAGCAGTCCTTGAGAGTGGAAATAACTTAATATCTTTCTTTACCTTCTTGTCTCTTGTCAATATCACAATCCTAGTTTACCAGCAAACTCAATCTTAACGCTTTCTAATTATCTTAACAATGTTTATGGAAAAAGGCTCAAGTTGACTTTTCTTGCTTATCTAAACAACGTTGATCTTCCTCAACCAACTTACCACAAGTGCAATGGTTAGTAATCAAATGTTTGCTAAAAGCGGTCAGGGTTGTTTTCAGTGGGGGTGGAGCACATCAGGCAGATTAGCATGTGTTCCTAGAGTGAGGAAGTTGACATAGTGTGTGTAGATCCAGCCTGAATTACTATTTTCCCTAGTGGGAGATTTATATTTAATGCATGCTTACTGTTTCTAAAAGGTATGACTCTTTAAACTCAAATCTATGTTCTCTTTCAATCTTCTCTTTGATGATCTGTAAGCAGCCATAGTCACACATGGAACCAATTCTATGGCAGCCATAGAGTGAATTACTCCATCACCACTTGGCTCCCTCCAATGAATCTCTGAATATTTAACATGCACAAGGAAAACTCACTGAAGCTTCTACTTTAGGCGGAGAAAGGTTTTTAAAAAAAATCATGCAAAGTAGTTGTTGAAGTTACAGGAATAAAGCGAGTGAGAGCATCAGAACTGATTGTTGATTGGACTTTTCATCTCCTTTGTCACACTACCCAAAAACACTCTTCTCTGCAGTTATTTTACTGATGTTATGAAATATGCCAGTGGCAGTACTTTATATTTTTTCTGAGCAAGAAAAAAACAATAAGAAAAGTCCAGAGCAATAGAGAATAAAATCAAACTGGTAACAAGCAAGTGACTCATTAATGATTTGCTAGTTAAGACAGAATAAATTATTATGGCTGACATTTCCATTCTATTTTGCTTATTTTGCAAGAAAAGTGAAGCAAATCCTTTTGTTCTTTTTAAATAGGTTTTTGGAAAATTAGTTGTGCTAAAAAAATTGCCAGAAAAGATGTTAATACCATTACGATAATGAACATATTTAGATTAGTCCTTAGACTGCCCCAAAGACTGTATTTTTTAATATTTAAAAAGTAAATTGCTTAATATTATAACTCAATAAAATCAGCCTGTAGTTCAGAAGCTAAGGACAATATCAAAATACATAAAAAAGCATAAAGGGACAATAATTGCTAATTTGCCCCATATGCCTCCAGAAATTTCCTTACACTTTAAACATTCCAAATTACCTTTATAAAACAGATCCAACCCCAAATGCCTTATCACAGCCTTCTCTAACCTTGTGATTTCCAGAATAGACATATTGATTCGAAATTCAGAGGTGCAAAATCAGAACAGCTAACTAAAACTATGCTAGAGAACACTTATTTTGTTGCTGCTTGGGGAATTCTGGGAGTTGAAATTCACACATTTTGAAGTTGTTGAGGTTGAAGAACACACATATAAATACAGAAACAGCAAAAATATTTTTTGGATAGTTTTGTTTTGTTTTGTTTTTCTGATTAGAAAATTTAGCCATGTTATGTTTCTTCCTTCTGTTTTTTTGTTTTTGGTTGGGATGGATCTGAAAAGGTGGGGTATTTAAACATACTGGTGGTCTTTTATTATACTTAAGGGAACAGTTGCATGAAATCTGTTTACTATTTTATAAAAAATGTATTTTATCATTTTTTGAATATGAAGGAAACTTCAAGGCAGTTTATATTAAAATCATGCAAAACAGAATTAATTAGGCTAGCATGAAAGTATATCCCTCACTTTCCAATTTCCCAAAATATATTTTAGCAAGAATTTATAACAATTTGAAAGATATGGAGTATAAACCAGTTTGTGTGCTTGTACAGTATATTTCCTGGATTTCAGTAGGATCTTCCATATAGAAGAATATACGTCTGCAACCTTCTAAGTATAGGTCCTATAAGATAGCTACATTTGCAGCCAATCATATGTAACTGCTCTTTCCCAGAGGTCAGATTTTATTAACAACTTTATTGTTGGCCAATCCCCAATTCATTGTCAGCATTTTGAATACCATTGTAAAGAAATCATCTAGTGCCCTCAAATAACCTCTTGTTTTTATTACCGTGTGGTTTCAAAATTCAGGAAATGTGTATGTGTACTTTTTTCTTTTCCTGAACACAAGACAGAAATGTTGATAATGTTTATATTTAGTGGCTTCAGAAAATCATTCTTTCCACCGGAGACAAGCCTCCTTTGAAAAGTAAACTGATAAACTATGGAATGATTTGTTTAAGGTACCACTGTCCCAAAGCTCAGTTGGAGTGCCACTTACGGGTCATTTGGTCTGATGCATAGTTCTGGTCCAAGTTTTGAAAATTATCCAAGTTTCTGATATTTTCTAACCTACCACAACACAAAGTTTTATTTCATTAAAATAAAAAAACCAAAGACTTTAAAAAGACTAGCATTTAAATACAAGCTAAATGCAGTTGACAAGATCTTTGAATTTCTCCACAAAAGATTTCAGAAGTTCCCTCCCTTTCCACTCACCTGGACATACAAAAGTAGGCTGTGTGTCTGTTAGACATCTGCTAGGACAGGCTATATGACTTATAGGTGAATCCTTTGTACTTGGTTAGAGTTAGATAGTGAAACAGGGAAAAGAGGACATGGGAAATTGGAAAGGGAGGGGAAGAGAAGGAGGACACACTAACTGTTTTGGAATCTGCAATAAAAATTACAGTGAAAAACTGCAAAACAAACAAACAAATTAAATAAATAAATAAAAGCATTTAGACTTATGTATATTTGAAATTATTTTTTCTATAATCACAAAGTCTGTTTTTTCAACTGCAATATTTTTCCAGCAAATCTTTAAGAATGTATGCTAGCAATAATGTAGAAGCGATGGTAACATATGGATGGGTCACGTGGTATACAGAATACACTGATAGTATATTTGAAAGGTTTGGCTGAAGCTGATTCTTGGGATCAATAAATAAATGGCATGACATAAATCTAACCTATTGAATCTGTCAACAGAAGACAGAAAGAAAGAAGCAACTATCCACGAGGTCACAATACATGGAAGTTTGAACTGACTACTGTTTTGAAAATGGTAAAAAAAATGACATTAAAAAAGCCAGACAATATTTGATTTTAAGATTGTGCTGCCAGATGAAGGGCATGAAGACAAAAAGGAGGATATGCCCTCCTTATAGCAGATCTCTGGTAGCCCTTTTTTTTCAGCTATATGGCAAATCCTCATTTTCTTGGCAACGTTTTTAGAAGTGATTTGCCATTATCTTCTTCCTAGGGCTGAGAGAGAAGAATTGGCTCCAAACTGACCACCTAGCTTTTGTGGAGAGTCACCCAATTTCTAGCCCAGAACCTTTAACCAGTACACCAAACTGGCTCTTCTACTTTAATTAGCTCATTATAAATGAGGATGGCAAATTCCTATTGTGGTTTCCAAGACTGTACCCCAACTAGCATTAAAGATACCTTACTAAATTCCATGTCATTATTGCTTCCTTGAACTAGGCCAACTGGAGTTTGTAAGATGTTTGATACTGAGATAAGGCAATACCCTTAATCTCCCAGCTTTTAATAATATTATGTAACTTTACCCCATACTTTAAGGACAGAAGTTTTCATAAACACCCAATTCCTTGTGTTTCATGGGTTCACTTTGCTAATTCATAGTTATTGTTATTCATATTGTTATATTTGCTCCTAAACTGCTTGATTCTTCTCTAACTATTGTTTTTCATGATTTTTCACCCATAAATAAATAAAATAAAAAATCAAAACATTTCACCCATGTTCTTGTTTTGTTGGTCCCCTCCCCCCATTCTTTTTGCATTTCACCTGCAATCCATCCACCTTGAAATAAATCATTTTAATCTAAATAAAAGAGCTTCAAAATAACTTTTGTATTTTGTAGGATTTTGTTGTGATAGGATATTATGACAACATATGCATGAATTAAAAATCAAGATTTTTAGAAGTAAAAGGAAGGTACATAAAGTTGGTGTGTCTGAGTAAGGTGAAAATAAGACATGTTTCTATTGTATAAAGCTCTGGTAACCCTTACAACATTTTTGCTGAAACCAAGACTGAAATAGTGAGGATGTATAGATGTGCATATTGATAAGGGATGGAATATTGAAAGAAGATTTATTTATTTATTTGTTTGTTTGTTTGTTTGTTTGTTTGTTTATTTATTTATTTATTTATTTATTTATTTATTTATTTATTTATTGCCAACTTTATATGTCATCTACCTCCAAGTGGTTCACAGTAATTAAATTTAGGGAAATACAATAAAACCAATTATTTTTTTAAAAAGGAATATAAAAGTTGGCAAGGACAATACACTGAATGGGAATGAAGCAAGGGGTCTCTTTTTCCTTCACCAAGGGCCTGGGTGAAAAGCCAGACCTGCACAGCCCTTCTAAACCACAGGAGAATAGGGGCCATCTAGATCTTAGAGAGTGGGAAACTCCATTTTTTTGGCACTGCTACCAAAAACACATGCTTTCTGGATCCTGATACATGATGTGGTTTAATTGAAGGACCTCAGAGCATCCCAACCCTGCAAGATTGAATCAGCAAGGAAGAGACATACTATAGGAGACAGGCAGTCCTTCAAGTGATCAGGGCCTATGCTTGTAGGCCTTTATAGGTAACAACCAGTACCTTGGATCACACCCAGAAGCAAACTCGCAACCAATGCAGCTTGTGAATCACAGGTATTACATCAGCATATTGAGGCATGACCATAACTGCTTGGGTTGCAATGGGTAATCAGGCATGAGTGACTGTCTGAAGGACTCCTGGTCTAAATAAGGGTACAATTGGTGCACCACATGTGCAAAGGCTTCCTTGGTCATATTTCTCCTTGAATGGGGAAGTGCAGCTCCATCCAAGGTCAAAGATGGAATATCCCCAGATCTGGGCAGTTTGGTAGATACCTGATCTTTGTAGGACTGAATCTGAGATGGCTCCTCCCCATCCATACTTGCACAATTTCCAGGCACTGGGGCAGAAAATCAGTCTCATTTGGCCAGTTCAGGTTTGAAGATATAATTGGGCATTCAACGTACTGATGATACTGAACCCCAAACCAGTGGATGACCTCACCAGTGGTTTCTTATAGATGTTGAAAAGGAGGGGACAGTGAGTAGAATCTTGCAGCATCCCATATACGAAGGACTTAGGGAACAATTTCTCTCCTCAACCAATACTGACTGAAACCAGCTCAGAAAAAGAAAGAGAACCATAAACAGGGTCTCCAACCCACAGATCCGGCTCATAAGGATACCATGGTTGAAAATATTGAAAGCTGCGGAGACATCAAGGAGCACAAGAATGGATGCACTACCTCCATATCTAGCCACACATCTTCAGCAAGCACAACCAAGCCTGTCTCAGTACTAAATCCCAGCCTGGAACCAAGACTAAAACATATCTTTTGGCATATGATATGCTGCCTTCACTCTCTTTATGTTTAAGACTAAAGGTATTAATATTTTGAGGATACCAATTGGCTGATAAATAGCCCATAGTAGTACAACTGGCACTACTCCGATATCAGTGACATCTGAGCAACTATCTTTACAATAATTCGTAAGGCTGGTCTAGTCATAAAAACACAACCACCAAAAAAGGAGAAAAAAGTGCTATGAAATTTGTACATTACAGCACTTAGAAATATAAAGCAGAAAGTCCGAAAGGTGCTTTTTCAAAAGGCAACTGGACTTCCTTTGTTTTTCCTTGAAGACGTTTTGCTTCTCATCCAAGAAGCTTCTTCAGTTCTGATTAAATGGTGGAGAATGGAAGGATTTATATTCTTTGCAGTCATCTGGTCATTAGCACTCTCTCTGAGCACTGCTGAGGCAACTTGTAGGTTTATCTGTGCCCTGAGGGTCCTCCAATTGGCCTCAATAATTTTCAGAGGGAGTGCTAATGACCAGATGACTACAAAGAATATAAATCCTTCCATTCTCCACCATTTAGTCAGAACTGAAGAAACTTCTTGGATGAGAAGCAAAACGTCTTCAAGGAAAAACAAAGAAAGTCCAGCTGCCTTTTGAAAAAGCACCTTTGGGGCAACCATGACCTGATGACTGGGAATCTCCATAGACAGATAAGGCAGAAAGGCTGCATATTGGCAGAGAAAAAACAATGGGCTAAGGCCCTTTAAAGTATCACCAGTGATATGTGATCAGGTGATAAAATGGGTCTTGCCAAATTATTTAAAGATGCTATAAATCACAGATGAAGTAAATATTTGTGTTCCATCCAGTAGCCAAGGCTAGAAAACTATCCCCATGAGGAAGTCCCAGTTCCCTGGTCATAGAAGTATATAAAAAGCCATAGGATTTGTTTTTTCTTCACTTCCCACAGTACTGTCCCTGAACTATAAGAGGTCAGCTTTACTTGGCTTTCCAATGGCCTACAGTCCTGACCCTAATTCATTTGGCAGATTTGTTCAGATAATCTCAAAAACGGTGTGATTTTGGACTGCATCTCTTCAGGCTGTAGTTGTGGGCTGGCTCACATGATCAAATGCTCCTCCACAGAGCACATATTCCTAAAAATAGAAAAGGCTAGATCAGAATTGTCTTGCTGATATCTCAGTGACGATTTGTTAGGTTTTCATTTCATATGGAAGAACACTGTGAGATATATAATTACATGTAATCTGAAGCACCACAGCCATACCTGAAATAGTTATGCAGTTTCTAGTTATACTCGTGTAAAGCAAATACACAACATATTACAGTGTTAGTGCCTGGTTTATTCTAGTTTTATTAGATTACAAGCATCCTTGCATCTTGACTTTGCCGTGTGTCTGTTGTCATGTTCTCATCTCAAATTTTGCTATTTTAAAGCACAATTTGAAATACATTATAGCCCCACCCATCCCTGATCAACATTACAAATACACAGTAGGCATCAGATGTCTGATGGAAGCAGAATTGGTTACAAACCAGTGATGATATTCAAGCCTTATATATTGAAAGTCCTTAAGATACTATAAACTGTTATAGAAAACCGGAGAGCTGTGATTAGTGTGTTGGGGGATGCTTGTATGTAGATCCCACTCCACATTTTTAAAGCCTGAGTGAGGTAGGCAACTGTGAGGAAAGAACAAAATAAGCATTATCTAATTGAAGATAATTACCTTTTATTCTTACTTATTAAAAAGTATTAAAAATGAGGCACATTTTAGTTGGTACTTAAATAGAAAGCACTTGCTACTGTTCTGTATTGTACTGTGCCTCATCTGTCTACCTTCGATATCCCCCAAAATGTAAAGGAGCAAAATGATTCTATATAACAAACTGTTATTTTGTGCAGAGGAGAACATAAAAGGAACTGATTGCATTTATTATTTTTATTTAAAACAGAAAGCATATTCCATCCTCATTTGCAGGAATGGCTCAGATTCCATAAAAAATATGCTGACAAAAAAGAGTACAATCCTCATAAATGACCATTCAATACCATACAATTTTATTTAAAAATGGAAAAAGTAAAATAAAATAAAAATACACAAAGTTTAAGATAGCTCTTTAGTTAATGCTGGGATTTTTTAAGTTATATTCAGAAAACTAATTGCTGTTAATGCATAGTATATGTAAAACAAGGGTACCTTGTGGCTAAAATAATTCTCACCTACAGATGTGGGCAGCAGCATTTTGTACCAATTGATGTTTCAAGGTAACTTTTGAAGGCAGACGCAAGAACTAATTGTTGCAATAGTCTAACCTCAGTATGATGATAGTGTGAGTAATTAAGATCTCCTGCTCCAGAAAAACATCTGCTGAAGCTGAGCAAAGGCTCTCCTGATCTTTGTCTGCTGATCAGCAAGGAGTTGTAAGCCCTTTGATCTTAGTCCTGAACAGTGCTATTCAAGCTGGCCTAGCTCTTCATTGGCTCCCTGTTTGAGCCAGAACAAGTTAAAATTAGAGGGGAATCAACTGATGTTGTGAGCCCTGTGTCGAAGCAGTTGCCTACAAGAAGATTGTCCCATTCATTCTTGCCCAACTGGTCACTTTAAATAGAGCGGTTGGATGAAATTCAGCAGATGTAGTAAAAGTAGAGAAGTACAAATTCTAGCTGCTCTTATTTCTTCAGTATAGGTCCAAATACGAGCTCATAAATGTTTCATCAAACTCACTCCTTGTCTTCTACCATCATTGTTGTAAGTGTTGCTTTTGCTTATTCATATCCTGGAGCTTTAATAAACCAAAGTGGTCATTTGAGAACAATATTGTCCAGGACTCAATATGGTGTGTAGTAGAATTATTGCTGTACCCACTGAAAACCACATGGGTCCATCAGACATCTGAGGAAGCCCATCCTAGTCGGTCCTCCTTTCTGGCACAGGTGTCCCCATGATGACCAGGAAGTAACCCAACCATAGTGAAGAATTTATTACAATGTCCTCCATCTTGAGATCACATGCCATCTGTTCCAATGTAAAGACCAGATCTACCTGATCACTCATATAACTGGACCAGATATCAGGGGACAAACCATGGTTTCTGTGAAGGTTAAGTGCTAAAACAATTGAGTTTAGCTTATTTTCTGTCTCAGAGAATCTCAAATTCTCAGGCAAGATTATTGCCACTCATCCAATCCTTGCTGATCCAGGTTTGTATGCTCATCCAAAGCAAGATTGTACATATATACAGACTTGGCAGCATTAATCAATACAGCCTAAAGGTAACACACTTAGCAATCCAGCCACCTGCACCATAGAAGAGGCAAATTGTTAATCTCTCTTCTCTTGAAAGGCCAGCCCAGTAACTGTTTTTTTTTAATCTCTGCCTGTTATTAACTTAAACAGCCTCTTTTCCATCCTTGTAAATTCCTGTACTTTCCCCCATAATTGGAGCATCATTCCAGCAGGATATTTTCCCTCCTCATTCACCGACTGCTGAATAATTGATCTGCCAGCTAATACTATGGCCTCTTCTTCCTGAACCTGCCTGATCTCCTCAACATCATCTCAAACTTAACATTCCTCTTTACGCTCTATCACACACTAGGACCTTGTCAAGCTAGACATAAACTATTTCTAGTACTCCCACTCCATTCTCAAAAGTTGCTTGAATGATACTTATTGAATAGACAGCAGGGCATACTCCATTACATAGCCAACAGAAGCCGCAGAAGCAAAAGTGGGATGGCAAGTAATATTTTTTGTTAGCACAGCTTTTGTTCATCTTCTCCAATGATAAGAAAGCAGTTGCTCTTCTCACTCAGCAATTCTACATCACCATAGCTATAGCCCACCTTTATTTTGTATAATCCAAAGCAGCATACATAATATTCCTGCCTCCCAGTTTCCCCATCACAACACTCCTGTGAGGTGGAATGGGTGAAAGAGCATGACTGGCTCAAAATCACCTGGCCAGATTTCATGCTTAGAACTCATAATTTCTCAGCTGGTAGTCCAGCACCTTAGCTTAAACCATGCAAGACATCTATCTCACTGATGCCTCTCTCATCCCACTAATATAAAGTCCAGAAACACTTTGACCTTAAACTCTCCCCAGTTAGGTTTTTACCCTTTCTTCTTACTTTCTCGACCTTATTTCTCATTCCTACTTCTTCACATCCCTCCTCTCTGAATCCTCCTTCTCTTTTCTCCATCTCCATGCTCTCTGTCTCTATAGGCTTTTGGTATCTGCCTAAAACAAAACAAAAAGACTCTAAAAGTCTTTAGAAATGGAGTTATAATAATTCTGACAACTGCACCATTTTCCATCCTGGACCAATACAGCTCAGGGCATATAATTGCAGAAACTTTTGTTTTCTTTCAAATTGTCTTCCAGTGAGCCTTTGAGATAGAGGGACTTTTCACCGATAACTGAGAATGTTGCTGCTGATTGTTTATACAATGGTCTCTTAAGGTGTTACTTTATCAGTCCGGGAACCAACATTGCAGTTGTCCTTTTTGCCCTTCTCTACCTTCTTCACATTCTCTTTTCTCTCAGTCTCCTTATCCTTCCACTTTCTTTCTTTCTTTCTCTACCATTTCTATTTCCCAGCTTCTCAACTTCAGAAGTCAATGAAAATTCCAGTTATTAAGCTCACAGTCAGGAAGACTTAATGTTTTTTCCCCCTTGTTATTCTTTCCTCAGTTTAAATTGTAAATGGAGAGAATTTTGTGACTGACTTAATTTATTGAGCACTAGGGTGGTGCTGCCATTTGGGCAACATGATGATAAAAAATAGTAATGAATATTATTGTCGGTTATTGTTCTCAAGAATCTGTTGACTGCATTAATGCTAAAATGATTTATGGCCATTGTGATTCTGTTTCATTTAGTTTAATAAAGTTGTAATTACTCAAACCCAGTAGAAAGTTATTGGCCTAATGACTTTAGATGGAAGTAGTCAAATTCTTATTACAGGTGCTGCAGACTTGAGAGGAAACTGTCATTTGCCTAGACCACTCATTAGAGAGAAGTTGGCTATTTTACAGTCAATACATTTCAGTAGATTGTGTCATCCAGATTTAAGATACAGCATAGCTAATGATTCTGCCAGGTCAAGCAGTAAGAGCAGCTTGGCATGCAAAAAATCTTCTTACTAAGATGCCCATCTAAATGTAGATAAACATTGGTAGCATCAGACTGTTGAAACTAGGTCAACAGAGGGGCCATAAATACAGATTGAGCTGTAAAATGGGAGTATGATGAAGCACAATCACTTTTTGTTGTACATGATCTACACAAGTCCACTCATCTCATATTCCCAACCTGCCAAAGTGGTTGCTAAGCACAGTTAACTCTTTAGAAACAATTTCTATTATAGTTTTGCTGCAAATCTACCAGAACTAGGTCAGTGATGTTGTGATAGATCGGGATGGAGCTGTGTTTGTGTCCAATTTGTACCACATTATTCAAAGCCCCTCAAAGAAAATGTCCAGACTGGTGAACAAAATGGCTCAATAGGTACCAAGGTAAATGCACACTGCACACTGGTGGAAATAAATCAGTCAATCTAAATTTCATATCAAGAATTCTGTATACTAAATTAGGAAAGGTTTTTTTTTAAATGAACTGTTTTGTGAAAAATAGGATGTAAATGACACATACACATACATACCAAAATGTATATGCTGCCTAATTGTCTGATTCAGATGGCTTACGATATATGAGATAAAATGAGATTATATTAACATACACATATATGACATGTGTAATTTTCTCTCTCTTTCCCTCTCCCTCCCTCTCATCACACATAGGTATACATGCATACACTGCATTGTTGAGGAAATCATTGAAGCCCTGGCAATAGTAACTCACAACCTTGTCACATCTTGTATAGATTATTTCAATGTGCTCTATGTCGTGTGGCTGCCTTAGAAGATTACTTGAAGCTGCAATTCACACAACATATAACAGATCATTTGTTGGTGGACTCTGGCTTATACTAGCAGACTTCCAAGTGCATTTCATTGCTGGTTTTCACTTTTACATGATTTTGCATCTGGGAATCTGCTGGATTGTTTATTTTATATAGAATTTATATATCTACCATACATATCCTGGTTAGAAATGCTGAAGGTTCTTCTCTGGCAAGATACAGGGACAATGTAGAAATCTTGATAGTTTCATACTTCTCTGTCCCCAAAACATCTGATGCCCTTTTCCTGATATTTTGAAAGATTGTTAGAACTATGCTATTCAGGAGGGCCTTTGAGTAGAAGAGAATTGACTGTTGGTGTGATTAATAATAACAATGCTTTTATTTTTTGCCCTTAAACATGTTTATTGCTATTGTATGGTTGCTATTGGTTTTAAATACTACATTGCCATGAGTCCTTCAGGAAGATAGTAGTATAGGAATGTAGCAAATAAATTGCTTAGACAAGAACTAGAGAGTTTAACTGGAATCCTGTTTGATGTTTTGCACACAAAAAAATTCTTTTGAATCTTAGACTTAGTTTGGAGCAAAATCCTCTTTTAATCAACCGAAGGAAGAAGGAAGAAGAGGGTTTGACCCCTTTTTAATGGGAAAGGGAACAAAGCAGAGAACATGGCTAGGGATTATAAAATTATGCACAATGTGGAGAAAACAAGGCTGTTTCCTTTTTCTCTCCACAGTTTCCAATTCAGAACCCCCTGATTAGCAGGAGATTGTTAGGACTGTGCAGCGCAAGGTGCTTCAGAGAACGTACAAAGAGCCTGGATATAGCATCTCTCTGAAACTCCTTAAAATATTTGGTTTAAGGAATTGCAGCAGGTACTCCATTTGCACCAATTTAGGCTCTGAAACACCTCTGAATTCAGCAGTGACACAGCTCTATTATTGATTGGAAGTCACCCTTATAAAGAGTGGTAATGGAATCTAACTTACATGGTTTTGAAAGGTGAAATGGATCTGTGAAGAGGCTGTCAGTGACTATTAGCCATGATGGCTAACTGAAACCTAGATTTTAAAGACAATGGTTGTGTTTATATAATGTACTAAACTATTATACTTTTTTTGTTTTGTGTAATTGTGGTATGAGCCCAACTGATTGTGCATTCTTCAAACTATAGTAGAATGGTAATCACTCAACACATCTGTAATGATAAGTGGGAATGAGCTTGGGAGACAGGGGAAGAGCCACAGGCAGGGGAACTGCTGGTCAGTCAAGAAACAGCTTAGCCCACAAAAGGCTTGGCAAACATCTCAGAATGGACCTTCCCTAGTTTCTTAGGCTGTAAAGATAATGGGGGAGAAATATACTTTCAGACTTGCAAGAGCCTATTAATTTAACCTTACAATATAGTAGAATTAGCCCATCTAGTCATGCTTCCTGTCTGGTCTACCTGATAAGGCTCTACAACAGGGGCATCAAACTTACGTCGTCACGGCGGTGTCATGTGACATATCGGGACTTTTTCTCCCATCATTAAACTGGGCCTGGGCATGGCCAGCATGTGATGCATCCGGCCCACGGGCCGTGAATTTGACAGTCCTGCTGTACAATGTCATAGGGCATGCAATTCTTTAGAGCTTAAAATGTTAAAAATGGCTGAATTGCAATTGCAATTTTGTGATGTGAGAAGTTCATCACCAATTCCAGGAAGTGTCTAGTTGCATTTATTGCAGCTTAAATGATGCAACCAGTTATTGGCATAGCAATTACTTTTTCATACTTTTTCATATATACTGGCTGCCATCCTTTGGAACATCATGCCCCTCAAGGTGAGATCCATCCCCACCGTCTGGGACTTCCAAAAGGGCCTAAAAATCTGCCTCTGCCAATGGGGGCATCCATTTTGGAGGTGGCTAGTAGATTAGGAGAAGATCCCACCTGCACCCTGTCTAAGCATTGGTTCTTTTTTATCTGCCATATTAATTGTATTTTTTTTAACTTTCAATGCCCAATGTTTTAATATTTTTAACCTTTTAATTGTTTCATACTGTTATTTATGAATGCCCAAACTCACTTAATGAGATGAGTGGCAGATAAGTTTAATAAATACATCATATATACATACTAGCTCATATGTTGGTGGACTATTAAATAAATTGAAGTGAATTTTAGTGTTATTGTCCCTCGCATTTCCCTTCATAGTGACAGTTCAGAACATCTGAATGAGAATAAATACCAAAGATTTTAAGTGTCCAAGTCTCAAAGAAAACTGACAGGTAGTTCAGATCAGGAAACAGACTCCATAAGGACTTATTGGAATTCTGTTGTTGAAAATGTAACAAAAGAATTTTGAAAGCCTGACACAGATCTTTTTATATCGAAGAGCAGAAATGTGAGGCAATCTTCAGTTTATCACTGCCTTCTCTCTTTCAGGGCTAAGACGTTATTTACATAATAGCTCTTGAATATCTTCTTCAAGGCCACCTCCGTATCTTTACAAAAACTCATGTATTTTGAAAATTCAGAGTTGGAAGAAAGCTTTCCCATTTTGTGTACATCCTTATTATGTCAATCCCCTTACTATTGGTGCTTATGTTCTGAGTGAGTGAAATATTGCTGGGATGCTAAATGAAAGCTGTGTTTCTTTAAAAGGAGAGGCATCAATGATGATTTAAAAGGTTCCAGGGATACCAATTTTATGGGTAGTACCGTATGTGTATCTTAAGTGTAAGAAGACTCCACAGCATTAATATTTCCACATATTTCTGTTCCTTGACAGAATTCTAAGGATATCCCTAATGCCATAGATTTCCCTGTAGAGAATGAAGACAACTCTTTCTTTCCTCTTTCCTTCCAGTCCCAGCATAAGATTGATCTTTGGTATCATACATACAAGCAGCCTTGTTAAATCAGGCCAAAGGATCCTCTGAATCACAGTGTTTCTCAAACTTGGCCCTTTAAAAAAGTATGGACTTCAGCTCCAGAAGTCCACCTCTATTAAAAGTCCCAAGGCTGAGAAATGCTGCTCTAACATTCTTTGTAGGTATTCTTAGTTCAATAAGTTTTGAATTTCAAAAATAGTTTTGAACTATTTGAACTAATTTATGGGATCTGAAGTTCTGATGTCTGCCCCCACCCAGTTACATGACCATATTTTTGGCATTCAGCAACTGACTTGCACTGGCAACACCCTGCAGTCATGTGACTATGCTTTATGTTTTTGCCAGAAACCAGTATTTACCTCAGGATTCTGGCAAAAACTGTCCTATATTGAACAATGCTTTGCTTAATGAGCTTTGCACTGGCTTAACAATCACTGCAAGAATGCTGTAAAATTGGGTCTGATCATGTGGTAACCCTCTTTCTGATTGTCATGACTTACAACCAAAATTGTAGGATTGATTATAGTCGTAAGTCCAGGACTATCTGTAACTTATGGTGGGCAGTTCAAAAACATAGGCTGGTAGGTGATAGCTTTTTTCACGTTGTTGCTCCTCACCATCTGATACCCAAAGTAAGTTGCAATTTAGAAGACAATAAATGGCCATCAGTGATCTGGTCCTTCATTATTTTGTCTAGATTTCTTTTAAAGTTACAGCTAGTCCTCAACTTACGATCACAATTGAGTCCAAAATTTATGTTGCTAAATGAGAAATTTTTTAAGTGAGTTTTATGACTTTTCTGGCCACATTTGTTAAGAGAATCACTGCAGTTATTAAGTTAGGAACATGGTTATTAAGTGAATCTGGCTTCCCCATTGACTTTGCTTATGAGAAGGTCGTAAAAGATGATCACATGACTCCGGGACACTGCAACCCTCATAAATGTGAGTCAGTTGTCAAACATCTGAATGTAAATCACATGACCATGGGGATGCTGCAAAGGTCATACATGTGAAAAATGATCATAAGTCACTTTTTTTCAGTGCTGTTGTAACCTCGAATGGTCACTAAGCAAACTGTTGTAAGTAAGGACTCCCTGTAGTCAAATAACCCACCATCATATCTAACAGTAGTGAATTTCATGATGCATTGTGTAAAGAAACAATTTCTTTTATCTGTTCTGAATTGCCTGGCATTTCATTTCAAGTGATGCAGGAGATGTGAGTTGATTCAAAGATATGAATTGACTGAATCAATAGAGCATCCAGGCAGCTTGCCCTCAAATGGTTCTTAATATCTACCCTTTACCTATCATTTTAATTCCTGTTCCAAGTATATTTCTAGGGTCTTTCTAACCATCAACTATTTCCTTGGGCTATTGAAACACAATCATAGCTATTGTGTTTTTATTAGAACTTAAAAAAACCAATACTGCCTCAGGTTATATACAATAATCTTTCTATACTTATAGAAATCTTTGTTCTCCAGAATAACCAAGCAGGAAACAATCCTTGACAGATTGCTTCCTCCAAACCTCAGTACACTATTTTATTTATTTGGACATTTTATAGTCTATATTTTATTATAAGATCAAAATAATAATAAAACAGCATTGTTAAAAGCGAACAATAAAATAAAAAAACAGTGAAGGAGCCCCATAAAACAATATCAAGTAAAAAATATCAAAGCAAAAGCTTTTATCAATCTTATCAGGAGCAGACTGAGAAGTCTAGACATCTTATTCTGCAAGGTTTTTCGATGGCTCTGGTAACACCTGATAGCAAAAAGACTATTCTCTTGTGATCTTGATGTTGACTTAGGGGGTGGGGGTGAAAGGACAATGGGGAGAACATTCTAAAGCCAAGGAAATAATTATTATATTGGAAGCTTTTAAAACTTTAAGTTGAATTACACAAACTATTTAAGTGATGAACACTACTTTTCTTTTGTAGAATTCCCATCACATCCCCAAGTGCTATAACGGCCTCACAGATGAGATACTCCTGAGATGCTCCAAAGTTTCAAATATTAAACTTACATTCCTGATTCTTGGTCCTTAACTGCCGACTTTCAACAATAGAGTAGAAGTTTGTTTATTTATTTAGCAGAGTAAGAGTGGGTTCTAAGGACAGCAGAAAACAGTTGGGGGTTTTACATCTGAACCCTTTAAACACTAACACGAGCATTTTAAATTGAATCTGGAAAAACTGAAAGCTAACAAAATTGGCACAAAAATATTCCAAAAATTAATACTTTCTCAGTCAGGTGCCCTCCATATATGTTGGATTAGACCTCTTATTTCTGTTATTTATCCTAATTTAGATCCAAAATACATACCATGTTATAAAGATGGGGGTATAAATCAAACCAACTAACTAGGGATTCCGGTACTCCACACCAGGCTAAGCAGACCCCGCAAGCTTGAAGACAGCCCAACGCTGCCTTGCAAAACATTTGGAGGGAGACCGGAAGTCCGTCTTGGTCACCCTGAACACAGAACACACAGGGGTCTCCATCAATTGCTCCTCAAAGAGGCGCTAACGTCTGAGGCCTGACGAGGGAGAAGAAGAGGGGTTCTCCTTGCTTGACCTCCTCAAATCATCGTCAGTAATTGTAGGTTTCCCCTAAGACATTTAGTGTCACTAATAAGGACAAGCTCTCGTTTTTCTCCCTGCGCGTTGCGTTTCTTGCGTTCTGTTGCTGCTTCCACGGAGCGCCCGCGCTATCCGCCTCTCCCGAACAGAGTGCCCGACCCGAGGGAAGGGAGGACGCGGGCGAGAGGAGAGAGGAGAGAGAAAACCCGCACGCCGACCGCTTCTCCACCTTCCCAGCCAAAGTTCGCCCCTCGGCTCCCGCACCCCGCCCTCTCCGGCTGGCTGGCTGGTTCTTCTAGCAGGGAGGCAGCTTCACTTGCCTTGCACCCCCTCTCCCCTGAGCATCACCCACTGGATTC
>JANHFL010010340.1:104554-116155 GCA_032468155.1 Oxyrhabdium leporinum | reverse complement strand
AGAATAGAATTGCATTTTTAATTATCTTTGTAAATATTTGTACCCAGACGACACACCGTGTAATGGAAGATTTGTACCAAAATAAAATAAAAAATTTATTGGGAAAAAAAAAAAGAACTTCTAAAAGCAAATTCTCTTTCAAAGAGAAGTTCTTTTGGGTGGAAGGGGTGACTTGCACTTCTTTAATTATGAGGTGGCCATGATACATGAGAGAATGTTCTGCCTCTCATAATGTAATCATCTTTCTGGCTTCCAGGACTTCAATTAAATTCAAGGAAGGTTGTCATTAAGGAATTCCTTCTTTTTTTTTTATAATCAGGCAACTGTCATCAAGAAGGAACAACCAGTCCATTAAAAATGTTGAATAATGTTTCTTTTTTGGAAGATGGTTACAGAAATTTCCTATTTCAAGCTACTTTGCCAACAAATTTAGTGGAGAAGTTTTGAAAGCCTATTTGTGCCCAGCTGCAAAAAAAAGATTCCAGTTACTGGCATCTTGGAGTCTGAATCAATTAGCTCCAGCAACATAAATGTTAGTTAAGACAATAAGCACAACGAGCTATGGCAATATGGCAACATATAAATGCTGTATGTATATTATTTTATAGACCACTTGTCATAAGAACGTTCTCTAAGATCCAACTTTTCACCATCAAGAGCATATTCTCTCCCCTTTGCCTGACTCACAGTTAGATCCCTTTCTGTACTTTTAAAATTTCTTAATCTGGCACTTATAATAGGACGTGAATGGATTGCATTTAGAAATAGAATGGAGGTAGCATTTTGAAATAGAGCAGAATTGCTGAAAATGATACATATATGATGCTTCTGACATGTATATTTTACAGCTCTATTTTCTAGATAAATGCGATGACCTGTTTATATGAAGCCTGAAATGGCCTGGAGACAGAAGGTGGCACCTTCTTTGTTTTGCTCATTCTCCTGACCTGTGAATTAAGATCAAACAGAAACTAATTGCTCAGGTTCATGTGACAGTCAGCATGAAGACCGTCCAGAGTAAAGGCATCACTACAATAGAGCTCCCAAGAGAGACCAACACATTCTTCCAATGATATTTGGTTGACTTATAAAGGAGAAAGAAAAGCTGCTGTTATTCCTTGCATTGACATTTATATTTCTTTCTTGTGCAGCTGTTAATGTTGATATTATATGCTGGGATAAAAACCTCAATGACTACAAAGGGGGCTACTCCACAAGCAATTGATTATATAACTGCAATCTAAATTGAAAAGTTTGGGATAAGATCCACCGGATCCAGTGAGATTTCTTAGAAATACAAATATTCAACTATGAACTATTTAAAAAGGAAATATCTACAGAGTTGCACTGTAAATCTTTTATTATTTACAGTTGTGCTTTACTATACATTTTATGTTTTGAATGTCCTGTTTAATCAGAAACTGACCTTGTATAAAAAGATTCTAATCTACCCTCATCCACAGAAGCTCACTGGGTGACTTTGGGCTGGCTACTCTCTCCCTGTCTAATTTATCTCACAGGATTCTGTTTGCTGGATGCCACTCTTGAGCTCCTGACTGAAATGTAAGATGTAAAACTTATCTTATGTGTAAACATACCTGTACATGAGGTGTTAGTATATTTGTTTGTAAAGGTAAAATAATGAAGGTACCTCTTCCATAGCAGCAATAAGATTTTGAGTAGATTTGCTGATCTCTTCCCCTACCAAGGGCATGCCACTTCCATTGGTGAAAAATGTAGAACCCGAGCTAGTATTTCCATTCATTTCAACTGTATAGCTGGCTTTCACAGGGCAGCAGAGTTGGTTGTGTAAAATGAAATATACCACAAAGACATAAAGACCCTAAAAGACAGAAGAGGGAGCGAGGAAAATTCAGGCATCTATGTATGAAATGTACATATGTTTAATGCAAAACACATTTAAGAAACCTACATATTCAGGATAGCAAGATGCAGAACAAGAACTTTTTCCCCAGAATCCCAACCAATGACTGTTCATATGATTATAATGGAAATTAAAGCACAAGACAAGCTGTCAGAATAAATTATTGCCTTGGAAAATAACCTCCATGAACATAATGAGATAGTTTAGTTTAAGATGATGTGTTTTCTTTTTAAAATCACTGATTGTTGAAGCAAAGCAAAAGTAGAACAATGGTTCAGCTCCAACATAACAGCAAGGAAATCAGACATGGCTGATAGAGAGCCAAGCTTGCAATGATTTATTGTCAGATAATACCTCAAGTATTTTTACTGACCTGTTAGTTTCAAACCGTAATTTCAACATCATAAAAACACTGGTTAGGGTTTAAAGAGCATGTTTCAGCTTCAGATAAGCACTATCTTAAAACTGTTTTGCCTTTACATTTATTACCTAGTTTAAAATATTTTAAAATATTTCTGCACCATCTTAACAGCAAACTGTTCCCAATTATAGGTTCATAATATAATAAAAGCATACAAGAAAATATAATGCATACATTTAAAATTTTGCTTTTGCAGTTTATACCCTGCAAGGTTTTAAACATTCAGCAACTGTCATGAAATCAATTTTAACATAACACTGAGGCTCTGGATTCTAGATCCTTTCATACAGATTCTTCCTGATGGTCTTTTTGAGGGAGAAAGCTGTTAAGGAATAACAGAATAACAGAGTTGGAAGGGATCTTGGAGGTCTTTTAGTTCAACCCCTTGCTCAAGCCATTTCAAATGGTTGTCCAATCTATTCTTTAAAACCTCCATCGTTGAGCATCCACAGCTTCTGGAGGCAAGTCGTTCTACTGGTTAAATCTAGCTGTCGAGAAATGTCTGCTTAGTTCTAGGTTGCTTTGCTCCTTGATTAGTTTCCATCCATTGCTTTTTTTCCTGCCTTCAGGTGCTTTGGAAAATAGGTTGACCCCCTCTTCTTTGTGGCAGCCCCTTAGATATTGGAAACTGCTATCAAATCATCCCTAGTCCTTCTTTCCATTAAACTAGAGTGTTAGACAGGTCCCTTCCCAGCAGCAGCAACTTCTTTGCATGACTCTCTCACATAGGCAATACGCCTTTACCAAGACTAGTCCACCTTCAATACTTTGAACATAGAAAAAGTACATCTAGGTCTTGAATTCATATACACGCTGTTTATTTCCTCAGATATAATCCCTTGCAGCTAGTCCCAAATTGTAAAATACTACATGAACTGTTCCCATAGAGGAGAAAGGTAACATTATCATTCAAGCTTTTTACAAAAAGCAGAAAAAAAGTTAAAATGGTAATGATTTTGCCTTCTTGAATATTATGGCAGTATTTTGGATTTATTTATTAAATGTATTAGATGTATTTTGTGGTTTTAAATGCTACAGTTAGTATATCATGCTGTTATTCTTGTAGTTACCAGTAGTAGCATTATGTATGAAAAACGCTATGTATATTATGCTTCCAACTGTAAAGATGGATTAATAGCATGGAGATAGAAAAAAAGAGTAACTTTAACAATCTTCATAGAAACTGCCAGAATTTAATCCAAACTTGTAAATCACAATTATTTCTGATATAGTAAATCAGACCACAACTAGGTCTGTGCAGTTTTTCCAGCCATTTTGTTGTTGAAACTGTTCTAAAAAATTCCATCGCCATGGGCTATCTACTGCACAATTACATCTTCAAAAACTATGAACTACTTGTATTTACAGTACAGAGAAGATATATCTAATTTATGCATCTACCCTCAATACTTCTAAATAAAATATTTTATTATACAGTACTTTTGTGGCTAATTCTAAAACCACCCCAAGTTTGGTTTCTACTGTACTCCCAATTAGAAACGTTGCAAAAGGCCAAAAATAATCACAATCTATTGGTTTTATTACTGGATTAAGTGTCCCAAACTGTAACTTCTTCTCCAAAACATTTTATAATCTCCTTAATTAATATAACTAATAGTATTTCCTAAAATATTTTCAGCCAGTACTGGGAAATAATCCTCCAGAGGATGATCAAGGACACAGGTAGAATCTGAAACATGTCTGAGATTTGCATATAGTTCCTTTCTGGTTTCATGGACTGGATGATGTTTGTGACTACCACTCAATGGAGCAGAAACACTAACACCAGCCCCATTCGATTATTTCCCATACATTAAATTGGAATTCGTCTTCATTCTTATTTAATGCAAAGAAACACTCACCCACCCCACTTTTCTCCATATATCAGATAAACATGGAGAAAAATCTACCAAAATCTACCAATCATTTTAATTGAATTTTAAATTTATGTTCCTTATTTATTATTTTAATGCTTTATAGTGCATTTTAATTGAATATCTGTAACCTGCCTCTAGAAAGATGAGTGACGAAGAAATTTAAACAAACAAACAAACAAATAAATACATAAACAAATGCTCTGCTAGATGTCTATGTTTGGCTGGCATGCAGAAAATAACACAGAGATTCATCCTTGTGATTCCTAAAGGAGAAATCTTCTTTAGAGGAGCAATGTTTCAGATGGGTGATGCTTCTGGGTTGGGACAGACTTTCAGTGAGCATGTCTGTTGGCTCCAAACCTGAAATTCCATTGCTTTTGTGGGCAAATTAGGCCATGGGTTTGAGGTTCCTATTCTTGATCTCAGAACAACTCATGCCAAAGTAATTGAAATAAAGAGATGGATTGGGAAACCATTAAAAGCTTTATGGAATACATAGGGCAGGTTAAACACGTTATTTCCTTGCGTGCATATGAGTGTTTATATATATATAAAAACTATACCGGGATTGACTTGTAAGGGAAGTCCTCCACCTAATATTTAGTCATCGCCTTTATCTTCTGGGCCTGCATGCAAAATATGCCTCCAGTGACTCTTGGCATTTAGCCTGTAAGGCATTGTAAGAGGGCTTGATTGAACAAATTCTCATAATCATGAAACCTGATAAAACAGGGTGGGACTTGTGTGCACTTGCACATCATCTCTCTGGCTTACATTTTACTCACATTGCTAGCAAACAACTCCATGGATGTGTGAGTCAAGGTGATATTCAAAAATGAAATTATATTAAGAAAGGGGGCATACTAAGGAGAAACAAATGAGAAGCAGGAGAGAAGCAGATTAGGTATCAGCAGTTCCATCCGGTAGTTGGATTGAGAATGAAGGAAACAATGCATGCATTTGTTCTTGATTATATGTCAGGTTAATATTACTTTTATTTATATATTCACGATGTGCATTTTAGGTTACATTTCATTATTCCTAAATACTAGGTAGTAACTTGCAGTTTTTGTTTGCCATGTTTAGCTAACATTAATGATAAGACTGATCCCTGTTGGAGTAGAGTAGTTTGTCTTCCAAGAAATGTAAGGTAGGGTTTTTTAAAAGCTGCTCATATTTTTAAAAAAAATCATATGTAAGTCTCAGAACATACATACATATAAAATGCAATTAGATTTTTCAATCCAATCCCTTATATCTTGCACTTCTAAGTGCAACTATTTACCTCATTGCTTGACCTTTTCACTTGCCTTCATATGAAGATCTGAGTTAATAAATGCTCAATTAAGAAAAAGCATGTGTGTGTGTGTGTATGTGTGTCTATAAATTCCAATGAAAAAAAAAACCTACCTAAAAGCCTCCATACATACAGAATGAGAGAAGAATGGAGAGAGGATTCTTCCCATAAATCACTTTGATTAGTTTTCAGGATATTTTTTGCCATATCATGTTACTAATATTCTACTACGCATGTCCACTGGTTCATATATTTCAATATTTATTATTTATTTAAATATTAATATTTATTCAATATGCTATTAATTTATATGTGTTACTGTATTTTACACTGAATGAAAGGTATTTTCATGACATGACAGATACTTTAAATAGTAATTGCAGCACTTTATACAGATTTCTGGACAGGAAAAGCCCAAAGGTAAACGGCTGTACATTAAAGGACTTAGAAGCACAAAGGCAAGAAAAAGAAAAAAAAAATCCAAGCAAATGAATAAAAAATAATTGTATGCATGTTTTGATCAGGGTAAGATGCACAAGGATGGGTGATGATACGGTTTGCCAAGTTGTTTACATAAACATGAATCAAAAGAATGCACTAGTTGTTAATGAAAAATAATGAATTGAGAGGATCTGAGGATAGATTCAGAATAGCCATAAGCAATAATGTGTTGTTAATATAATCATGCCAGTGTTTCAAAAGTGGGTCAAAATTACACAGAATTAAAGAAAATTCTGGACTTCCTTAAAATCTTGACAAAACAATATTGATTTCATAAGGATTTTTGATCTTTCCTGTTAATTTCCTAATAAAAAACTGCCAGTCCATAATTCCAAGTGAAGATGTAAAGGAAACCAATGCATTGGTAGGATCTTCCAGTTCTGACTTCATTGAAACATAGATAGATATTCTTGGGAAAGAGCCATCCGGTAGGGTATATTTTGGGGAACAGTGAAAACACACGGGAAAAGTTGGAGAGAGTGAGAGAGACAGAGACAGAGAGAGACACACACAGACACAGAGAGAGAGACAGAGAGATTGTTGGATTTATGTACCACCTTTTATACAAGAACTTAAGTCAATCTATATTGTACTCCCTTTCATTTTTCTTATAATGTAAAGCATCTGAGACGGGTTGGGCTGAGATAGAGAAATTGGTCCATAGTCATATAGTGAATTTTATTTATTCATTCATTTATAACTTTTTCAATTTAGTAAAGATATACAGAACAAAGATAAAATATGAAAAACAAAAAAGGATCAAGAAATAGAAAAAAATATGTCTTTTGCCCTTCTATTGATTATTGTCTTAAATGTTTCTCCAACCAGGTTTTTTTGATCCCTAAACTATGACTTCATTTTTTCTTCTTTCATCAAAAATTCCATATAAGATTTCCAATCTTTCAGAAAAGTATATATTTTTTCTTTTCTCTGACCAAACTGATTAGTGTTACCATTTCTGCAAATTTAATTATTTTTTTTAATTCAATTTTCCATGTAGGTGTTTCGTTGCTTTTCAATTATTTTTATACAATAATCTTGTCATAGTTACCATATACAAAATTCATCCCATATTCCTTTTCTTATTCCTTGTCCATAAAACCCAGTAGAAATCATTCTGGTTTCATTACATTAGTCCGCAATATCTTATGTATTGTTGCAGGAGTTTGAGCATACTATCTAATGAGTTTCCATGGAATGGACTAGACCAATCTATCATGCATCCATTTCTGGACCAGGCAGCCTTGTATATGGTTATTCATTCTCTAGTCACTTTCCAGTTGGATCCTGTAACTCGCTTTACACTGGGCTGTCTTGAAGATCATGTGGAAAACACAATTGGTTCTGAATACAGGGCATGCAGAGTTCTGGGAGTTTACTTGTATTAACACTGTTGCTATGACAGCTGTATTGGTTTCCAGGATTTTTTGGGTGTGTGTATGTGTGTCTGTGTGCGCATGAAGATTTTGCTAATCACCTTTAAATGTCGTGAGACCAGGTTATTTGTGGGAATTCCTCTCCCTGAGGGTTTATGTCTCATTCTACCAGTCAGATAGGTTGGTCATGTTACAGGTAATGTCCCTTAAATCTTGACATCTAGGGGGATCAAGAAAATACAACTGCCTATAGCTGTCTTGCTACAAAGGTTTGGCAGGCTCCTATCTCCCCTCTACAGAACCCTCGTTCCAAGAACATCAGAATAGAATGAAGCTGAAGCCCAGCAAAGTGATATGCTATATAATTCTTTATAAGACCTTTACAAAATCCCAGTCCTGCACATCATTAAAGATCACTGGCATTGAGAGTTTTCACAAGACCTTCCTAATGATTACACTCCAGTTAAGAGATATACTATTTTCCAACATTTTTTTTTCCAGACACTGTGGTTGTTTTCTGAGGCTCATCTTGCCACCCTCTCGCATATGAAAATGTTTATAGGAAATCAGAAAGGACTTCTACAAACACATTCATATGTGAGAGGATTGCAAGGTGGGCCTCAGAAAACAACCACAATTTCTTAAAAAAGTTAATGTAGATTATAGAGAACACTTCACAGAAAAGTTGAATTGGCCACTTTGTTTTAGTTTTAGTACACATTTTAAGACTAAGGGTTTTAAATGTATAGCTTTCATTGTTCTGTTGCATTTATTTATCTGCTTTTCTAGCTTTTTAAATTTATTTGGTTGTTATGTTTTCCATATGCTTCTGTATGCATTGCAAAACAGTGAGTGTAAATTTTATTGTGAGCAAATAGATAAGCAAATTTTCTATGTAAATAAAAAGAAAAAAAAATAGAAAGAATGGACGAATATGATAAGAATGCTATCTTAAGGCCTTGGAGGAACTTTTCATCCTGAAAGGCACTCCGCTAGCACTGTTAAAATCCTTTGAAACTGATTACACATAGTAACTGCTCCACGTAGTGGCCATAAGATAAAGCTTGCCAGACGAGTCAATTTCATCTCATGGAGAACACCCATGATGCTCCCATCTGAGACCTGCAGGATGTGACACTGAACCCTCAGTTTTCTTAAAGGTAACCTATAACTTCTCACAAATCTTAATAATCTTTTAGCCAAGATCCACTCAGGTGTTTACAGAGTGCAATCACATTAGCAATGAAAGCCTTAAGAATATGTGCAGAGTACTTACCAAACTGGCAAAATTTGTCCAATTTTCTGAAAGTTCTCTTTCACTGAGAAAAAGAGCCAAGTTCTATTTTCCTGCTTCATTCTCAAGGTGCTTTGAAATTTCTTTTGGTAGCCTTACTGTCTTATGGAATGTGAAAGGGAATGCAGTGGTTTTCCTACAAAGCTCTACATTTTCTTTGGCTGCTTATCTTTCTAGGTTCTAGAGCGAATATCCTTTCTTAAGGTTTTCTTTAGATTAGCATATATTCCTTGGCTACATATAGGAAATATAAGAATTCGGCTTTTCACTCATAAGAATTTTCTAAAGCAATTATTTCCTCATTTTTTCTTTAATAAAAATATTTTCTTTTCTACCATACTGAAGGTGAATGGTTTTGGGGTTTTTTACACAGATTAAAGTATCTGACTCATGGACTTAATAGTAAACAAACCATTTGCACACGGTCCTTCTTTGCAACTCTTACTCTCAGTAGTGGTTTGCTGTCATAAAGAACCGCACTAAAATATCCCTAGAGATGGGAAAAGAGATTGAGACTATAGATATGCAAGGTAAAGATGAAGGCATCCCTCTACAAGCATGTGAAGGGTCGTTCTACTACTTTTTTTCTGTGTTAGCTGTGACTCAGCTAAGTCTAATTTAAATTGGCTGTATTTCTATCATACAGTCCTCTTCAGATAGATGGTTCTCTGAAATATCTCCAGTTAAATGGTTGAAGTTAGCACAAAAAGTCCTATAAATGGGACTTTGGGAAGAAGCTGCTATTTAGAACATAATGCTAGAAAAGGTGGATCAGTGGTCTCAATTAATTAAATAATGTTTCATACATCTTTAGGCTTAACTGACAGTGAAATATTTAAGGAATAAATTCTTCATGGTTTTAATACTAAATCGGGAACTGGTTAATGCATAGATGTCAATAATAGTGTACTTAACCTCTCCATTTTATATTTATACTCCTAACTTTGTGATGCAGCTTGCATCTCAAAAAAAAAAATATTTATTATTTTCTCTTTGTGACTGTCCGACTCCATAGTGATTCTAGGCAGGTTATAGATAAAAATGAAAAAAACAAACAAAAGTATTTCAAGAAAAAAAAGTAGATAATGACTGCATATAAATCCCCCCCCAAAGGCAAACAGAAAAAAAGAGTACCCTACACCATGGCCTGGAAGAAGAATCAGATTGGGAAAAGTGAAAAGGGTAGTAGCAGTATGAATCTTCAGGGGATATCGTTGCAGCCATCACCAAGAAGGCACATTTCCTAGATCCCGCAACATGACACTGTTTATTTGATGGGACCTGAACTATTTTCACTCTAGGTGATCTCATTGGACAGGTGAAAACATAAGGAGAACAGGCTGTATGCCATGCACAACTTTATAGGTAAGTGCAAGTACCTTGAATTGCACCCAAAAGCCAACTGGCAACCAGTGCAGCTTGTGAAACAATGGAGACAGTTGCACATACCATAACGCATTCATTATTAGCTGCAGTGCTACATTATCGATCGTCTTTAGCTTCTGAGTTGTCTTCTGTGATAGTCCCATGCAGACTACATTATAGTAATCCAATCATGAGATGACTAAGGCATGGGTAACTGCCTGAAGATCCTTCTGGGCCAGAAACAGGTGCATATGGCAGACAAGATGAATCTGTACAAAGACTCCTGACCACATGCTACAATTGAGCAGCAGCTGTGAGTTGAAGAAGACACCCAGACTGCACAGTAGGCTTGCATGGGAAGTGCATTCCAATCAAATACTAAAGAAAAGGAGGGGTTGCACCAGAGGGGTCAAACAAAGTCATTCAGTTTTGTCAGGGTTATGCCCGAGTTTGTTCCTCCCTATCTATGCATGCATAGCTTCCAGGGACTGAGTCAGGACTTTGATACTATCACTAGGCCAGCCTTGAGATATAGCATATAATTGGGTATCATCAGCATATTGATGATGTCTGATCTCAAACCAACAGAAGATTTCATCAAGTGATTTCATACAGCAGTTAGACAAATTACCCCTCAAATGAGGGGTTGCAGCTGCCACTTTTCACCCTTGTCAACAGCAATTGGAACTGGACACAGAGGAAAAAACTACTGCAAAATAGTGATTCCCACTCCCAAACCCAAAGTTAGCATAAGAGGACACTATGGTCAATCATATACAAACTGCTGGTAGATCAAGGAGCACCATGATGTACACTTGGTCTCCATATCAGCTCTTCAGAAACTCTGTCCAATTTGCCTCCATGCTGAACTGTAGCCTGAAATCTGATGAAATGGCTCTAAATAATGATGTATAAACAAATATTTTGGAATAAAACACATTTTGAAACATTTAAAAATTAAGATTTAAAATATATATTTCATGTGAAAAGAAAATACAAAATGTGTTTCAATGTTACTTCAACATTTAGATCCATATTTTAAAAAAAACTTGTAGGAATAGAATGAAATTGATTTATAAGATTTATTTATAGTCTATTCATTCTTAGTAGTAATATTTCTGAAAGCAAAGCTAAAGAGAGAAGTAAAATAGCTAAATATCACGTCAGATTTAGAGTAATAAATCTTAGCACTATCATTTCAACCTTTGAAAGTTAATTAGAGAAAATATTTTTCTAAACAAGCATCTGAGGGTATTGAGCAATTCTGGATTTTCCAATGAGCTGATAAAGTTCTCTGAATGGCATAAGGATATCAATATTTTATCACTCAACAGTAGATAACCAATAAAGACTACTGATTTTCCACCTAATTGTTTTTTTCTTTTATTTTGAAATGTATTACATTTAAATAATATCCAAGATAGCAATATATTCAGTAGTTATTCATATGGGAATTAAACCCAATGAACTCATTAGAACTTAATTCTGAAAAGCCATGCACAACACTGCTGTCTGTCTGTCTGTCTGTCTGTCTGTCTGTCTGTCTGTCTGTCTGTCTGTCTGTCTGTCTGCCTGCCTGCCTGCC